>QJPP01003996.1:0-170648 GCA_003996215.1 Jaltomata sinuosa | reverse complement strand
GGCCGACTGGGCACATATAAGATAAAAGCGTAGTAACAGACAGAATAGAAGCAAGCAGTCACAGAAATCAACGAAAGGTACACAGGAACTAGCCCAAAGGGAAATCAACAGAACCACATGTGAGGCCAGTAAGAAGAATATACACACCATAGGCACAGGTGAAAGTAAGAAATAACGCACCTGGGGTCCTTGTAATAACAGTGTATACATAATAAGTTTACGAAATGGACGGTATACCGGTAACCTCAAGTGTAAGAAGAAGAGAGAAAGAGTAATGATAGGCATGCTCAGAGACATGAATCAAACTCAACTAATCATATCAATCTCAAGTCCAGAAACTAATAGTCTAGTAGTAACCAATTTTATACTTAACCGTAACAGAGAACAATTCTGTAAGTAAATAGCAAAATTCTACGTACAGTCCCCTGGCCGCCCATACAATCGAGGAACACAAACAAGTGAAAACAAACCCTCCAGCATCCCATACTACCGTAGCGTACAATCAACAAACAACAAACAACAAACAAGGGTGGAGCCTCAAACAATGAATGATATGATGCATGAAGATCTCAAGTGAAATGGTATCTCTGTATGTACCTCCTCCGGTGCCGATCCGGCCCAGCAGGTAGGTTCCATGAAAGGACACTGCCCGATATACTCTACCCACCGTATACCTTACTCCGCACACGCAAGCGTAGCCCCTGGCCGGATGGCAAGGTTCCATGGAGGTCCAGACCCCATTACTAGAAATCGTATCAAAACATGTCGTCGGAAGCAAGTTTGAGTCAATACGAGACCCAGTCTTCGAATATGCATGACCCGACCCTGTCCGAGGATAAACGTAAGTAGGAAAAATGTCTCAACAGCCCCCCTCCAAGGGTGCCGGGCATAACCGGGTCTAAAACAGTGCAAAGTCATTCTCAGGTGCTCGGTCGCCGAGGCTTAAATCATCTCCAAGTAGCAGAAACTCACTAGCACCCACGGCTGCAAGTCTAGCGTTATCGTCAAAACTGGTGATTTAAAACATAATTTTACTTCTTTATCAGGAAATTCACAGGTTAATCAAATCATTTCAAATTATTCAAAAGAATGGGCCCCGGCCATGCAAGTTTGAAATTCAGTGCCAGTAGGCCCGAAGCAAAACCATAGTAAACATGGATAAAATCCCACAGCTACTCAGCAAGCATAACCAGCCTAGAGAGGATAATTCTGTATGCCGGGACTCGGGACATTCCAAAATCCCACCTTCTATGTTCCAGAGTCAACAAGGCCTCACAGGACCACAAGGGTAAATAAAATATATCGGCAAGTACTACAAACAACGGAGGAACAAAAGTAGGCGGACATGAATAAAGCGGTCGAGGTCTGTGGTACCAACCTAATAAACCAACCCAAGGATGCCCATTAATACAATTTTATCCTATATATGCAGAGTTTGGGGAAAAAAAACTGTAACCTACCTGTCGTCCGATGACAAGCTTGAATCTCCCCAAAAAAGTTCCAACACGAAATCAAACTTGAATTTAGGCTTGAATTTAAGTTTATAAGCAACAATAAAATCAGTTATCCGATCCAAAAACACCAAGCATCACCTTAATGGAACAATAAAATTTTTGTTACCCATGAACTCAAATGGAACGTTCAAGACTTGCAATAGAATATCATAAGAGAGTTTTTAGGCCACGTATAAAAATACATATAATATATATAGAAGGATGATAAGAATCCTTTGCCTACTAATTATATAATAGGTATGCATGTCATAATTAGAAGTTCAATTCCATGACAAATGGCAGCAACCATAATTCCACTAAGCTTGTTGTTCCCTTGTCTTACCTCCACGTGGAGTAGATACCACAATCTTATTTATTCTTTTACGTATATACTCGGGTATTGAACACGTTCATAGTAAAATATATATAATATTTTGAATATATCATAATTAATAGAAAATTATTCCAAGTAAAACCTACTATATTATAATAATAATTTTCAACATAACTAAATTTACTATCTCCGTTAAAATATTACAATGTATAAAAACCTTATAAAATAAATACATATACAATTATATCGTAACAAAATATTTTTCATAAACCTTTAAAATATTTTGAAAAGGTAATAATAATATAACTTTTTACCAAATTCAACTTTTAAATAAAATATTTTTAAATATACGTGCGATGCTAATAAAATTCTCAAACTTAAGTTCGCAACTCACCACCGCACGATTTTGATACTCAAGAACTCTCTTGGAACCCTCCCTTATGTTTTCTCACTGTTTTAGAACTGAAATGGCGTTTTAAAACATGAAGTTGAGGCTTAAATCGAGTTTGACCCGACCCGGTTCGCGACCCGGTTCGCAACCCGTTTCTGCCAGACAGTCCGCGGTAAAACAGTCATAACTTTTTACTCAGAGATCAGTTGGACATGAGGTTTTGTGCATTGGAAACTACACTTGTAGACGTTCAATTTGGTATTTTGGGGGACTTCTAACTCTTTATATATTGAGAGAAAAACTCCGATACATTTTACCCAAAGTTCAGAAAATTTATTAAAGATCTTACAATAACTTTTGCCGACTTGCTTGACTTCAAAACTTATAATGCGACCAAACAAATGGAACCGACACCAAAATACCGGTCCTGACGAGCCTTAAGTGACTTGGGACCGCTACGAACAAGTTCTAACGGTTCAAGGAAAACGTATACGTGGAAATAACCGAAAGGGTCATTACAACCAGTACGTGCTGTTGTACTGGTACTACTCTTGCTATACCTTTTTGGGTATAGTCTTGTTGCAAGATCAGTGATGTTTCATAGGTACAGGACAATGGTGATCTCCAGCAACTTCTACTCTTCGTTTCCATGGTGGAAGTTGTGTCTTCTTTTCGTACTTGTATTTTTCTACTATCGAGCTCTTGTACCTATTTAGACTAGTTCCTAGGGAGAGTTGATTTCAAATTGAAAAGGTTTTTACTGTATTCAAATTTGTAAGGTTTTCTTTTTCAATAGTAAAGGGTTACTTTCTTATGTTTTACTCTTAATTTCTGCATATACCATTAAGATCGGGTGGTAAGGGTTCTCCTAGCTAGGTGCTTAGAGTAGGTGCCCGCACGACCCGATAGTTGGGTCATCACACCAGCAATTCATAATAGAAATCTATAAATTGCTATATTGTTCATCGAGGTCACCAGGATATCTAATTATATATAGACTGGTATGCAACTAGACAAGACACAATAAGATCTATATATATGCAAATTACTATACGGACTGACAAGACCACCGTGATTTCTATAATAGCCAAAAATACATAAATATGAAAAATAGAAACACCACAATTAACATACATATAAATATACTTTCCTTAGTCCACAACTTACCACCAACACCACAAAACACCGATTCTGAATGAGAAGTAACCCAACTATGCATCACAATTGCGCTAGACTCGATAATCTAAGATTTTTCACTGATAATTTATATATAACTAAACCTCCTATTCTTACTAACAATAACAACATGATCCAGTTGACAATCACCATAATCCAATAATCACAACACATATACAACCACCTCTTACTCCCCGACTTGATATAAAGTCGACTTCACCGAATATGAGTTTTTAACAAAAAGTAACACTGACACTAATTTAGAGACATCTAATAATCGACTCTTTAAAATAAGTTAGACCCAAAAATTACAAATCTCATGAAATCATGCCAAAAAAAAGAAAGGAATTTTAACACCTCAGAATTTGATCCAGGTTTTAAACATAGAAAATCTGTAAATTTGGAACTTTTTAGGAATTACGGATCCAAACCATGAATCATTGTTTGAACCACGGGACGTGGAATGGAGTCATGGTTTGCCTTCTATAGGATTAGCCTCTGGTCTGAGGACCATGAGTGGATTCTATGAACCATAGTTCATTCTACGGACGATCTTGTCCACTCGTGGAATAAAACATGAGGGCTGACCTTTTCCCCAGGAACCACGAGTGACTTCTACGGATCGTAGTTTGAACTACGGACCATCCTATCGACTCGTGGAATTTAATCTGAGGTCTGCCAAATTCTCCAGGAACTAGGAATAGGTCTACAAACAATAGTTCATTCTATGGTCCATCCTATTGACTCATAGAATCTCTTCTGCTTTCTGAATTTTGGGCTAGGAACCACGAGTGGAAACTACGAGTCGTGGTTCATTCTACGGCTCGTGGAATGCACCCGTGATCCCTGAAGCCAAGCTTTTTATAGTTTTTTCTTAATTAAATCCTAGGGGTATTTTTTAATTACCAACCCTTTTAACTACTAAGTGAGGTTATTTTGACCATTTTTAGTAGGGTTTTATTCCTAAGAACCTAAACTCTTCTCATTCTAAGCAATTCTACCAAAAGAGGAAAAGAACTTCTTCAAGCACCAAGTCTCAAGCTCCACGTTCAAACCTCCATTTCTTTTCATCTTAAGATCAAGCTAGCTTCAATAAGGTATGTGGGTATTCAATAAGGGATTCTCTTCACCCTTATGCCCAAAACCCATGATTTTTACTTTGATTTATGAATTTATGAAATTAGGGTTCTCACCCAATTTGGGAAAAACTTATGGGTTCAGTTTTAAAGCTTCAATTCATGTTTTCTCATTACTTATCTATGATTTATTTGAGGTTTCTTAATTTATTTCAAAAGCCCATACATTAAAAATGATTTCATTGAATTCCATGATGTCAAGTGAAAATTTGCATGCTTAGATAACATGGCCTTATGTATTTATGAAATAGCATACCTAATTCTTCAGATATGAATATACAAAGAAAAGTATGATTTGAATTATGGCTATGCTAAGTTTTAAGACTTATGATATGAGAATTGCATGACATCATATATGTCCTTATGCTTTTCGAACATGTTTTGGACAATAGATATGTCCCTATATTTTATGAAAAGGTTGGGCATCTAGATATGTCTACCTAAGCAATGAAAAGTTTTGGCATCGATATGTCACAAGTATTATATGAGCTATACGTATATTTTGGGAGTAGTATTTAGCACCGAGCGATGAGGGTTTGATTACCCAAGTCCAAACTACATTGCCAGTGTAGGATATGAATCACCCTATGGGCTTGTGAAAATGGTTCCCCATTTTATCATGGTGTCCTATGCTTGAGGGGGCAGTAGGGAAGCTTTGCCAAATTGGGTTATATATTTAGATTATGGTGTCGCATTCCTTGGCAGGGTTCGGGGAAGCTTTGCTAACTAGGGTTATAGAATTAGTTTCCATGTAGCTCGCATGGTCTATTGTCGGTTATAAGAAACTCCCGTATGAATGTTTTTAAGTCTTATGCTTTGACATCTCTTACCAGATGCTTAAATTATGACATTTCTTATGATTTCTCTTATTATGCATGGGTTAAATTTTAACTATGTTTTAAGCATATTTTAATACATTTATGCTTATCTCATATACTCGGTGCATCCTATAGTACTGATGCATATTTGCGTTGCATCCTCTTGATGATGCAGATTCAGGCTCTTTCCCTCTGATTCATGGCTAGACATTGTCAGTTCTCCTGACTTGGTTTGTGAGTCCTTATTACTCAAGGACCATAGCTATGTTAGTTACTTTCATGTTCTTTCTTGGATTTCTTGAGTTAGTTGGGGTTATGTCCCATCAACTCTTATGATAGTTTAGAGGCTTCAGACATAGCTAGACTTGTATTCTGTGTTTGGATTTGGTACTTCTTAGACTTTGTTCTTATATAGTTATGGTTGCCTTTCATCATTTAGTATGCTTCCACTTTGTTTTCTTATGAATGTCTGAGCATACTATGAATAAGGGTTAAATTAGGGCACTTGTGGTTTCAGGTCCTATGTTATGCCTAGGGGTTAGCCTCGGGACGTGACAAACTTAGTATCAAAGCCTCGGGTTTAAGAGTCCTAGGGTGTCTAAAAGCTGCATCGAGTAGAGTCTCTTTCATGTGTGTGAAGCACACTACACTTATGAGAGGGAAGCTACGAGGTTTCTTAGGAAAAACTTCACTTTTTTCATGATCAGTATCATGTTATAGAGTTTAACTCTATTAACCCTTTAATCCTTTCTTTTTGCATTTCAGATTATGCCTCTTGTTGTGCCATGCCTCGCCGAGCCACTCGAATAGTTGACCCTTCAATTCCAGACCCCGAGGTCACAAATGCAGTGTTACGAAATGCCATTCATATATTAGCTCAGACTATGGCCGCTCAGGCCAATCAACAGGCTCCAATCCCTGCCCACCCTCAGGGTAGAGTAGCGGCCCAAGTCCGAGATTTTGTTCGCACGAATCTACCTAAGTTCAGGGGTTCAAAAGTTTGTGAGGATTCACAAAATTTCTTGTATGAGATAAAGAAGATCTTTGATGTAATGCAAGTGGGTGGTGTTGATTGTATTGAGCTATCTTCCTATCAACTCAAGGACGTGGCTTATATTTGGTTCACTCAATGGATCACTTAATAGAAAGATGCTAGGGCTAGGGATGTGGTCCCTATGACTTGGGAATGCTTTGAGAGGGATTTTCTTTACCGATTCTTCCCGAGAGAGTTAGGGCAAACTAAGGTCGATGAGTTCGTGAATTTGAGGTAAGGTTTTATGTTAGTTTAGGAGTACGAATTAAAGTTCACCAAGCTTTCTAGGTATGCTCCTTCAATGGTTGCTGACGCGTGGGATGAGATGAGTAAGTACATTTATGGAGTGTCAGATTTGGTAAAAAAGGAGTGTAGGTCTGTGATGCTTTTATGTGACGTGGATATTTCTCGACTTATGACTCATTCCCATTAGATTATGGGAGATACGTTAAGAGAGATGGCAAGGGATAACAAGAGGGTTAGATCTCAGAGTTAAGATTTTGGCCATCAAAGGTTCGAAGGTGGACATCGCTTTTTGTTTCAGAAGAAATTATCAGGGCATGTTCATTCTTCAACAGGTGCTCCTACCCACGCCCCCAAGCCTTGTAATGATCATCTTGGTTGAAGTTCAGGTTCACAGTCTTAGGGAAGTGTTTCCAAGAGGTCTTCCTACCACATGTGTGGCATGTGTTGGAGGAGTAATCCTGGTGAGTGTCTAGTCGGTTCAGGTAGTTTCCTTGGGTGTGGTCAGAATGGGCATCGAATTTGAGATTGCCCTTCATCCAGGAAAGCATAGGGAGGTGGTAGGACTCAGTCTACCCGAACAACATTAGGAGGTCGACAAGCCGAGCAAGGCACTGCTTCTAGTTCTGGTGGTCAGCGCCAGAACCTCCTTTATGCCATGTCCTCATGCTATGACCAGGAGAGTTCATAAGACATTATTACTGGTATGTTGAAAGTCTTCTCTCTCAATGTGTATTCTTTATTGGATATGGGTGCCTCATTATCGTTTATGACCCCTTATGTTTCTTGCAAGTTTGAAATTTGCCCTGATTAACTTTTAGAACCCTTTTGTGTTTTTACTCCTATTGGTGAGTCAATCCTATCCAAAAGAATCTATAGAAATTTCCATAGCTCAGTTCTTCATAGAGTCACTTCAGCGGATCTAGTTAGTTGGAGATGACCGATTTTGATGTTATTCTTGGTATGGATTGGTTGTATGCATTTTATGCCTCAGTTGATTGTCATACTCGAGCAGTCAGTTTTAAGTTTCTCAATGAAACTGTCTTAGAGTGGCAAGGTAGTCCTCTATCCTCGAAGGGTCGTTTCATATCTTATCTCAAGGCTAGTAAGATAATTTCTATGGTTTATGTCTATCATATAGATTGGGTTATGGACACGAAGTCCGAAACCCTATCTCTCCAGTTAGTTTCTGTTGTGAAACTAAGTTTCCTAGAAGTGTTTCCCGAAGATTTGCCCAGAGTCTCTCCCAAGAGAGAGATCGACTTTGGAATAGATCTTCTTCCAGATAAGCATCCTATCTGTAATCCTCCTTGTAAGATGGCTCCCGTGGAGCTTAAGGAATTAAAGGACCAGTTGAAAGAACTTCTTGATAAGGGTTTTATCCGACCCATCATCTCTACATGGGGTGATCCAGTCTTATTCGTGCAAAAGAAAGATGGTTCCCTCAGAATGTCTATCAACTACCGTCTGTTAAATAAGGTCATAATCAAGAATAAGTATTCCATTCCTAGGATTTATGACATGTTCAATCAGCTTTAGGGTGCCAATTACTTCTCTAAGATTGACCTTAGATCTAGTTATCATGAGCTTTGTGTTCGAGAGTGTGAAATTCTGAAGATAGCCTCCAGAAGTCAGTATGGTCATTATGAATTTGTGGTTATGTCTTTTGGACTAACGAATGGTCCTGCATCCTTTATGGATTTGATGAACCGTGTGTTCAAGCAGTATTTAGATATGTTTGTGATTGTGTTCATTGATGATATCCTTATCTACTCTCATAGTAAGAAGGAGCATGCAGACCATTTGAGAGTGGTGTTGCAAACTCTCAAGGACCGAAAGTTATTTGCTAAGTTTAGAAAGGGTGAGTTTTGGATGCAGTCTGTTGCTTTTTTGGGTCATATTGTGAGTAAAGATGGTATTCGAGTTAATTCTCAAAAGATTGAGGCAGTAATGAACTGGCCTTGACCCACTTCCCTATCTGATATTAGGAGCTTCTTGGGTTTGGATGGTTACTATAGGAGATTTGTGGAAGGGTTTTCTTCCATTTATTCCCCATTGACTTGGTTGACTCAGAAGAAGGTTAAATTTCAGTGGTCTGATCTATGTGAGAAGAATTTTTAGTAATTGAAGACTAGATTGACCACAACTCCACTGTTGGCTCTACCCGGTGGCCTAGATGACTTTGTTGTGTATTATGATGCTTCTAGGATTGGTTTGGGTTGTGTGTTGATACAGCATGGCAAGATGATTGCCTATGCTTCGAGACATCATAAGATTCATGAGAAGAACTACCCTTCTCATGATCTTGATTTAGCGGCCGTGGTTTTTTCTTTGAAAATTTGGAGACACTACTTGTATGGTGTTGATGTGGATGTGTTCATCATTCATAAGAGTCTTTACTATGTGTTCACTCAAAAAGAATTGAATCTTCGTCAAAGGAGATGGCTTGAGCTCCTTAAGGATTATGATATGAGTGTGTTTTACCATCCGGGTAAGGCCAATGTCATGGCGGATGCACTTAGTAGCTTGTCTATGGGTAGTGTGTCTTTGGTTGAGGATAGAAAGAAGGAATTGGCCAAGGATTTTCATCGACTTACTCGATTAGGAGTTTGCCTAAGGATTTGACAGAAGGTGGTTTTATTGTTCAGAATAGTTCTGAATCTTCCTTTGTAGATGAAGTAAAAGAAAAGAAAGACTATGATCCTATTTTGCACAAGCTGAAGGGTGCACTCTATCAGCAGAGGGTAGAGGTTTTCTCCCAAGGGGGAGATCGTATGCTTCGATATCAGGGTCGATTGTGTGTTCTTGACATAGATGAGTTGAGACAGAGGATTTTGACAGAGGTTCATAGCTCTAGGTATTCTATTAACCCTAGTGCCACCAAGATGTACCATGACCTATGAGAAGTCTATTGGTGGAATGACATGAAAAGGGACATAGTAAGTTTTGTGGCTAAGTGTTCCAATTGTCAACAAGTGAAAGTAGAGAATCAGCAACTGAGTGGTATGACTCAGGATATTGACCTTCCTACTTAGAAGTGGGAAGCAATCAATATGGATTTCATTACTGGTTTGCCTCGTACTCGTAAGCAGCATGATACTATTTGGGTGATTGTTGATAGGATGACTAAGTCATCCCACTTCTTGGCTGTTAAGACTACGAATTTAGCAGATGATTATGCCAGACTCTACATTCGCGAGATAGTAATATTTCATGGTGTTCCATTATCAATCATTTCAGATAGGGGTACTCAGTTTACATCCCAGTTTTGGAAATTATTTCAGAAAGGTCTTGGTACTCAGGTTAAGCTTGGCACAACTTTTCACTCACAGAGGATGGCCAGGCAGAGCATACTATTCAGACTTTGGAGGATATGTTGTGAGCATTTGTGATTGATTTCAAAGGTAATTGGGATGACCACTTACCTCTTATAGAGTTTGCCTACAACAACAACTTTCATTCTAGCATCCAGATGGCTCCTTATGAGGCACTTTATGGGAGGAGGTGCAAATCTACTATTGGTTGATTTGAGGTAGGTGAGGCAACTTTGATTCATCCATATTTGGTTCATGAGACTATGGAGAAGGTTCAAATCATTAGGGAGAGGTTGAAGACTGCTCAGAGTGGACATAAATCATATGCAAATGTAAGGAGAAGGGAATTTGTGTTTGAAGTTGATGATTGGGTATTTCTAGAGGTGTCACCCATGAAGCGTGTGATGAGATTTGTCAAGAAAGGGAAACTTAGTCCTTGCTATGTAGGTCCTTATCTGATTTTGAGGAGAGTTCATAGTGTTGCTAATGAGTCTGATTTGCCAACAGAATTAGAAGCGGTTCAACCAGTTTTCCATGTTTCCTTGTTGAAGAAGTGTGTTGGTGATACAACCTTGATTGTTCATTTGGAAGATGTGAGTGTGAAGGATAGCCTTACTTATGAGGAAGTTCTCATGGAGATTATTGATCGCCAGATTCGGAGGTTTAGAAACAAAGAAGTCGCTTCGGTGAAGGTCCTTTGGAGAAATCAGCAAGTTGAGGGAGCTACTTGGGAAGCCGTAGTAGCCAAGAAAGACAAGTACCCTCATCTCTTTCATTATGACTTAGTTCATCTTGAGGTATTAGTTCCCTCCTTAGTATGTCCCTCCAGTTTTAGTCCATCAATTTCTCTCATGATCCTAGCATGCATTCATGTTTTCCAAAGTTAGTTCTATCATGTTTTAAGTCGAAAAGCTCAGTTTTCATGTTTATTCTTCAGCTTTCCTATTTTAGTGTTTGGTTGGGCTATTTTTTCTCCAATTTTCCATGCTTAGTCTTTATTTGAGGATGAATGATCCCAAGGGGGAGATATTGAAATACCGAAGAATTTGATCCAACTTTCAAACTTAGAAAATCTGCAAATTTTACACTTTTCAGGAATTATGGATCCAAACCACGGACCGTAGTTTGAACCACGAGTCATAGAATGGAGTCGTGGTTTGCCTTCTGCAGGATTAGCCTCTGGTCTGAGGACCACGAGTGGATTCTATGGACCATAGTTCATTCTATAAATTGTGCTGTCCACTCGTGGAATCTTACTTGAGGGCTGCTTGTTTCCCCAGGAACCATGAGTGACTTTTGTAGATCGTAGTTTGAACTACAGACCGTCCTGTCAACTCGTGGAACTTGATCTGAGGTCTGCCAAATTCTCTAGGAATCACAAATTGATCTATGGGCCGTAGTTCATCATGCGGTCCATCCTGTTGATTCGTAGAATCTCTTCTACAACATGAATTTTAGGCTAGGAACCACGAGTGGAAACCACGAGTCGTGGTTCATTCTACGGCTCATGGAATGCACCCGTGATCCCTGAAGCCAAGCTTTTTACAGTTTTTTCTTAATTAAATCTTAGGGGTAATTTTTAAATTATCCACCCTTTTAACTCCTAAGTGAGGTCGTTTTGACTATTTTTAGTAGGATTTTATTCCCTAAGAACATAAGCTCTTCTCATTCTAAGCAATTCTTCCAAAAGAGGAAAGTAACTTCTTCAAGCACCAAATCTCAAGCTCCAAGTTCAAGCCTCCATTTAATTTCATCTTAAGATTAAGCTAGCTTCAATAAGGTATGTGGGTATTCAATAAGAGATTCCCTTCATCCTTATGCCCAAAACCTATGATTTTTAGTTTGATTTATGAACTTATGAAATTAGGGTTCTTACCCAATTTAAGGAACACTTATGGGTTCAGTTTTAATGCTTCAATTCATGATTTCTCATTACTTATCTATGATTTATTTGAGGTTCCTTAATTGATTTCAAAAGCCCATGCATTAAAGATGATTTCTAGTATGATTCCATTGAATTGCATGATTTCAAGTGAAAATTGGCATGTTTAGATAACATGGCCTCATGTATTTAAGAAACTTCATACTAATTATTCAAGATATGAATTTAGAAAGAAAAGTATGATTTGAATTATGGCTATGAAAAGTTTTAAGGCTTATGATATAGGAATTGCATGACATCAGATATGTCCTTATGCTTTTCGAACAAGTTTTGGACATTATATGTGTCCCTATGTTTTATGAATAGTTTGGGCATCTACATATATCTACATATGCTATGAACAATTTTGGCATCGATATGTCACAAGTATTATATGAGCTATGTATTTATTTTGGGAGTAGTATTTAGAACCAAGCGATGATGGTTCGATTACCTAAGTCAAACTACAGTGCCAGCATAAGTTATGAATCGCCCTATAGGCCTATGAAAGTGGTTACATATTTTATCACGGTGTCCTGTACTTTAGCAGGCATTAGGGAAGCTTTGCCAACTAGGGTTATATAGTTGGATTATGGTGTCCGTTCCTTGGCAGGGTTTGGGGAAGCTTTGCTAACTAGGGTTATATAGTTATATTCTATGTAGCTTGCAAGGTCTATTGTCGGTTATAAGAAACTACCGTATGAATATTTTTAAGTCTTATGCTTTGATATCTCTTACCATATGCTTAAACTATGACATTTCTTATGATTTTTCTTATTATGCATGGATTCAATTTTATCTATGTTTTAAGCATGTTTTACTACATTTATGCATATCTCATATATACGGTACATCTTATAGTACTGACGCATATTTGCGCTGCATCCTTTTGATGATGGAAATTTAGGCTCTTTCCCTCCGATTTGTGGCTAGACATTGTTAGTCCTCGAGATAGAGTTTGTGAGTCCTTATTACTCGATGACCATAGCTATGTTAGTGACTTTCATGTTCTTTCCTGGATTTCTTGAGTTAGTTTGGGTCTTGTCCCATCAACTCTTATGACAGTTTGGAGGCTTCAGACTTGTATTCCGTGTTTGGATTTGGTACTTCTTAGACTTTGTTCTTTTTTAGTTATGGTTGCCTATCATCATTTAGTATGCTTCAACTATGTTTTCTTATGAATGTCTGAGAATGCTAAGACCAAGAGTTAACTTGGGGCACTTATGGTTTTGGCTACCCTGTTACGCCTAGGGAGAAGCCTCGGGGCGTGAGAGGAATCGCCTCCACATATCTTGAATGTAAGGTCAAACAACTTGAAGAAGGTAATAAATTTTCTTTTTGTGATCAAATATAACATCAAAAAATGTTTTCCTATTAAATCCGTTTTAACTTATGTGTGTATATATATATATATATATCTACAAACCTATATTTCATGAGGATCTGGATACTCTATATGTTATGATGAAAAGTAGTTGTCAGATACTCTATATGTAATAACAAAAAATAGTTGAAAAGGACTATTGAAGTCTACACACTCACACACATACACATATATACATATATATATATATATAGAGAGAGAGAGAGAGTATATATTAAAAGGTCACTTGACCAAAAAAAGAGGGAAGGCTTCACAATATTTAATAAAAAGTGCTAAGTATATATGCTGTAAAACCTGAAACTTCTTAGCTAAGATTTAAGCTATTTAATATATGTGTATAGAACCGAACCTAATAAATTTTATTGTAAATTAAGTGTTAAGATCCATTGTCTAGTATGGGAAGTGCATTGGATATGAATTAAGATCATAAGAAATCTCTAGCACAAAGTTGAGTTGAAAGCTTCTCTACCAATTAAGTTTTCATTTAAGTTTCTACTAGAGTAAACTTCAAAGGAGCATTCCTCTTTTAATATGAAGAGTTATTTGGCCCACCACCCACTAAATAAAAGGTTTTTGAATCTTCTTTCCAATGCCACTGTCCATACATGAATATATGTCCCGAGTAAAACATTATGTGCATTTTACTAAGAGACTTTTAGAAAAGATGGGCTACCGCAAAAAATGCCTGATGCGGCACACTAGGCAATGCCCAGGGTAACACAACAAGCCTTTTGGGAAGTTGGCTCAAAGCATGTAAGCCCCTTCAAGGGAAATTTCATCTGGGATCTTTTATATACTCCCTTACATGATTGAAAAAACCCTCCTATCAATTTATATGCGTATTATCTTCATCTATAATCCCTCTTCCTTCTCCTTAACATCAAACTCAAGAACTTCAAGAGAATAAACACTAGAATCAAGTCTAGTCCCTCCAATCAAGATAAAAAGTTCTTCTAGCATATAAAGGTATGTTAAGCTAAACCTTCAGTATGGGAACCCTGTTCTTCCCCCCAACCAAGTTTTTATTTCAGTTTAGTCCATGAGTTAAGTTAGGGTTTGCAAATTTGAAATCTTAAAGTTTAGTTTTGTGATGACCCTTCCGGTCATTCCTGCATTTATGCTTTCTTTGTACAGTTAGAGCTTGCCTGTAGTGGCCCCAAGTCATTTATGGCATGCTGGAACTGGTGGCTTGGTGCCCTGAACGTTCATTTGGTCATCATGGCCATTTCTCTATTTTAGGGCTTTAACTTAGTAATTTGTTGACTTTGGTCAATGTTCTTAGATAATGTGCTCAAAATTGAATTCTGACAGTGCCGTTTATCCCAGAGCATGGAGTTTGGTCTAGTTGGACCTTTAGCTGTGGCCTGAGAACTTTCAGTGTGGGTTTTGTTTTATTTTTTCTATTTTCAGGCCATTTGGAGTTAAAAGTGTTACTTGGGTTAGCTTTCGATGATCAGAGCATCAAATTCGAAATCTGATGATTCCATCAACTCTAGGATGTTGAGTTTGGGTTAAGTAGGTGGTTAGTTTAGGTCCCGGGTGATCCAAGCTCATTTTTCTTGTTTATTTTGTCATAGTTAGTGTTGACTTGGGTGAACATTCTTCCAAAACGATCTCGTATGGAAGTTTTATTGATTCTGTTGAGTCTGGAACATCATTTCCACTCTAATAACATTATTGGTTTTTGAGTATCGGGTTCTGATTGTACCCAGAATGCCACGTAGAAGTTTTTAGCTCAGCTGGTTTTCTGCAACTGGTGGTGTTTAGCGCAATGGCGCCCAGGCAGCGCGATGGCGCTAGCCAGCTGCCCTTCAGCGCGTTCACACTCGGCCAACGTGATAGCACCCAAGCGCTCGCCTGCCTACCAGGGCGATGACGCCCTGCCTTCAAGATGGCGCCTCAGCGCCAGAATGCCTGCCCCTTTTGTATGATGGCACTCATTTTGCGCGATGGAGCCTCAACACCCGCCTTCCTTCAGCGCTATAGCTCTCCTCCAGAGCCATCGACGCTGGCCTGTGTCTTGCTTTGTAAAATCCATCTTCTTCAATTTTTAGCCTTCATTTAACAAATTTCCCAACTCCACACTCATTTTTGTTCAACCCAAATTGCTCCTATCTGTTCTAAGCCTTGGGGATTTCATCTATTTGGCATATTTTTATTTCTCCCTTATAGTTTGGTCAGTCTTCTTCTTCCCCAAGTTGCTTCTTCTCTATTAGCAAACCTCCATTGTTGAGTCCTTCTCAAGTTTGAGTTTGTTGGATTGTAGCTGTCCTTTTGTCTTTGACTGTTTGTAATTTTGAGGATTTCTCTCCGTAAGCTTGTTTTTCTCATCGTGGTAAGTAGACTATTACTTTAATTTCTGGTTTTTACTCTTGAATTCCCTTATTTATTCCTTAAATGGGCGAGCTATTTTTTCCCCTTTTTCTTAGCCAAATTTGCTCAAACTTGGAGCATGCACTCACAGGAGTAGTGTGTTCATCGTGCAACTTTCTATTTTTGATTTTGGGTTGTGGGCCCCACGGACCCATTTTACCCTATATTTTGAATCGGCTATTATTTTAGAAATGTGGGTATCATTGGTCTTGTTTTAACATGTAGTGTATGATTATGATAGTTTGATTTCATTTTAGAGCTTCTTAGAGCAGTTCAGGCTTGGACATTGTCGTTCTAGCAGCTTATCGTCGGATTATAGGTAGTTTACGGTTTAACTCTTGTAGACTTTGCATATATAGGATATAATTGTACTAATTAGCATCCTTGGGTTGGGTTTATTATCTTGGTACCCTAGACCTTGCTCGTTCTTTCATGCCCGTATTATTTCACTCATTTGGTTGTAGAATTTGTTGTAGTTGCTTATATCACCCTTGTTGTCCTATGTTACCTTGTAATTTGACTCTGGACCATAGATGGTGGGTTATTCGGGAATGTCCGTAAGTCTCGAACATCAATATTCCTCTGTAGAGCTGGTTATATATGTTGTAAAGTGATTGGAGCCTGTGCAGGGCTGATAGGTTGGTTGTGAGCCATTGGGCTACTATTTGTGATTGAGCATACCATTAGCATGCATATAAAGAAGTTTTTCATATGTTTTACTATGGTATTGTCTTTGGGCCTACTATTGTTGGATTTCTAAATCTTGCATGGCCCCGAGGGCCTATTTTTGGTAAAAATGGTTATGAAAGGACTTGGAATTATTTTTGTGGATCTTCATGGAGTAAAAGAGGTAAATGGATGATTTTCTCAGTAGTTTTCATATTATTACTAGACTCGGGTGGGCCGTAGTGCTAGATTTGATTTCCTATTGATTTAAGATGGTACTAGACTCGGGCGGGCTGAGTATCAGATTTGTATTACTATTGTTTTATACCCAACTACACACGAGCACCCTTGTTAGGCTTTTTGCGACATGATTTAACATTTGACCCGAATAGAGTCCGAGCATACATTTTTGAGGTTTGGTTACTGGTTGAGATTTGGATACACTCTGAATGATTATTTTAAGGTTGTGAGATTAGTATGTGGTTGAGGACCTCCATGGACCTTGCAGATCATGGAGACTAATTCATGCTGACTTTTGGACTATACGAGACAGAGGGTGAGCTTCTGGTGACCGGAGTTTAGAAGTTATATTATATTTTGTATAGCGTACTCTTTTGTTATTCAGATACACATGTACATATTCTTTTGGATCCCTTGTACTCTGTATATTTAGTAGCAACTTCTATACTATGATACCAGGTCATGGGTTTGGTTTAGATTCTGCTTATATATATTCTAGATGTTTATTTCTTTATATATTTCCTTTCCTTCTGCTATTTATAACATTCTTTCATTTGCTTGTTAGATAGTAGCCCATTACTAACCTATCCAAGCTACGGGGATTGGTTTGCCTACAGAGGGGTTGTAGGTTCCATCATGACCGAGAAATTAGGTCGTGATAGCTTGGTATCAGAGCGTAGGTTCACCGGTGTCATCGGTATAGGATCCAATGTCTAGTAGAGTCCTGCTGATTCGGGTGAAGACGTCCGTACTCAATCTTCAGGAGGCTATAGTGGAATCTTAGGAAATATGACTCTCTTCTTGCTTCTCTATTATGTGTCTTATCCTTGATGGTTTCCAAAATTATCACTTATTCTAGTTTATTCTCACGCAGATGGTTCGTATAAGATCATTGAGATTAGGTAGCGGTAAGCCTTTGACTCCAACACTCTTGACTCTAGCAAAGGGCCGAGGAGTTTGCAGAGGTAGAGGTTGAGGATGTGCCCGCGCAGCGGCACCTACTAGAGCTACTAGGGTCGAGATCGAGCTTAGGTATGAGCTCAAGATTACCCTAGTGTAGTAGAACATGGACTGGGGAATAGCCCAGGTACAACCTGTGCCAGCACCAGCTTCATCCCCAGCTCCATCTTCAGATATTCAGGGTATACTTCTTCAACTGTTAGGTATGATTAAGGGACAACCTTCAGATGTGGCATAGACATTCGCTCAGGGGGCAGCGCTGGTTTTATAGAGTTCAGGAGCACAACCTGCTACTATAGCTCCCTTTGCTGAGGGTATTCTGGTACCATCTGCTGCACAACCTCTTTCTCTCACCTCCAGCTATGACAGAGATGGAGCAGAAGGCATTGGATAGATTTCTGAGATTGGCTCTACTTAGATTTGTTGTTACACATGGTCAGGATCCATATGAATTTATCTGTACCTGTTAGGAGATGCTACACCATTTGAATTTCTTAGAGACTCACGATGTTGGATAAACTACTTATCAGCTGAAGGGCCCAGCTATGTTATAGTGAAGGGACCAGGTTGCTTGCAGACCATTTTCATCTCCTCCGTTACCTTGGTCAGAGTTCTATGAGGTCTTTATGGAAAATTTCTTGCCACAGAGTGATATAGAGAATCGTAGGGAGCAGTTCACTAGACTTATGCAGGGTTCTATGACCATATATGAGTACGAGACTCGCTTTAACCAACTTGATCCATTTAGGGCCATGATTATCCTTATCGAGCCCGACAGAGTCCGTAGGTTTTTTTGAGGGTTAAGATTAGAGTTCAAATATACATCTGAGGTGTTAGTTGCTAGCGGTCGATCCTTACAGGCTATAGCTGATCATGCTCATATTATAGAGGATTTTCACCATCATGATCTCGGGGCAAGAGATAAGAGGCCACGTTACTAGGGTAGCTACTATAGTTCCCGTTATAGTGGTAGAGGTTCAAGACAGTGGGGCTGAGGGTATCATCCATAACAGTACCAGGGTCAGACTAGTCAACTAGTTCAGGCTTCGCTTCAGGCTTCCAGTGGGTCTCAGTTTGAGCAGGGTAAGAGTAGCCAGTAGGGTTATGGTGGTTAGACTCCGAGGGGTACAATTTCTAGGTCATCAGGCCATGGTGGCCACACCGGTGCAACTAGTTCATCCATTCAAAGTAGGCCGTTAGGGCCTTGTTATAAGTGTGGGGTCATCGATCACTTTACTAGAGATCACCCCAAGTCAGGTACAGTTCATCAAGTCTCTCAGCTAGCTCAACCTATCCATGTAGTTTAGCAACCGGCTAAGGGAAGTGGTGGTCAGGCTAGAGGTCATTCCCAGCGTGGAAAGATAAGTGGTAGGGATGGTGGTCATGCAAGTGGTGGTCTTATTAGTTTTATACGGTCCTTGGGAAGCTAGAGGTAGAGGCCTCGGATGCTGTGATCAAAGGTACAATTTTGGTATGCCTCCAGTCAACTTTGGCTTTATTTGATCCTGGATCCACTTGCTCATATGTTTCTACCTACTTTATGACTTGTTTGTGGTTGGCTAGGGACCACTATCTGTACCTGTATCTATTTCGACCCCAGTAGGATATTATTTAGTAGTGGATCAGATTGTGAATCCTATATGATAATTGTTGGTGAGTTGGAGACTTGGGTGATTTGATGATTCTTGATATGTTAGAATTTGATGTGATTCAGGGTATGAACTTGTTATCCCTTCATCGTGCAGTTTTGGATTTCTATGCCAAGACCGTTACCATAGCCGTGCCCAGTATATCCCCAATTGTGTAGTAGTATTCTGTAAGCCACGCACCATCTGGGATCATTTCTTGTCTTTTAGCTATGAAGTTGATTTATTATGGGTGTTTGGATTATCTAGCATATGTCCGAGATGCTAGCGCCAACACTTTTTCCCTGAGTCAGTTCCCAGTGTTAGAGATTTTCTAGATGTGTTTATACTGACCTGCCAGGCCTTGCACCTGAGAGAGATATTTACTTTGCTATTAAGTTAGAGCCGGGCACCATGCCCATTTCTATTTCTCCATATCGTATGGCTCCATATGAGTTGAGAGGGCTTAAGGATTTTTTAACTAAGGGTTTCATTAGGCCTAGTGTGTCACCTTGGGTGCTACTATTCTGTTTGTGAAGAATAAAGATGGGTCGATGTGGGTGTGTATTGATTATAGGTATCTAAATAAGGTGACTGTGAATAATAGGTATCTGTTGTTGCGCATAGATGACTTTTTTGATCAACTTTAGAGTTCAGCTGTGTGTTCAAAAATAGATTTGAGGTCTGGCTACCACCAATTGGGTATTAGGGTGGAGAACATCACTAAGACAACATTAAGGACACGGTATGGCCACTATGAGTTCTTGGTGATATCATTTAAGTTGACTAATGCCCCCGTACCCTACATGGACTTAATGCACAGGGTGCTTAGCCTGTATTTTGAGTTATTTATGCTAGTATTCATTGATGATATCCTGATATACTCGCGGATTATACATGAGCATGAGCAGCAATTGAGGATTATACTCTAAACATTGAGAGATCATCTGCTTTATTCCAAGTTCTCAAAATGCGATTCATGATTGGTCGTGACCTACTACTCCTACAAAGGTTCGCAGCTTTGTTGGGTTAGCAAGGTACTATAGAAGGTTCATTGAGAGGTTTTCTTCCATAGCATCACCTCCGACTTGGCTGACTAGGAAGGATACCCTATTTCAGTGGTCGGATTACTGTGATGATAGCTTTCAGAGGCTTAAGGCCTTATTGACTTCAGCTCCAGTGTTAACTTTGCCTGTTGAGGGTCAAAGTTTCTTGGTATATTGTGATGCTTCAAGGGTTGGTCTTGGTTGTGTATTGATGTAGCAGGGTCGAGTGATAGCTTATGCATTGAGATAGTTGAAGGTTCACGAGCGCAAATACCTCACTCATGACTTAGAGTTGGTGCTGGTAGTTTTTGCATTCAAGATTTGGAGGCACTACTTATATGGGGTTAACTGTGAGATCTTCATTGATCACCATAGTCTTCAGTACATCACGAGTCAGCGAGATTTGAACTCTAGGCAGAGGAGATTGATCGAGATACTGAAGGACTATGACTTCACTATTCTATATTATCTTGGAAACAAAAATGTGATAGCGAATGCCTTGAGTCAAAAGATGGAGAGTATGGGAAGCCTAGACTCACTTTCTATTTTAGAGCAGTTTTTGGGCTTGGATATCCAGTCCTTGGCTAACCATATTGTTAGGCTTGATTTATCAGATCCTAGCATAGTTCTCACTAGTATTGTTCTACCTTGGTTTGTCAGATTCAGAGCCATCACTTTGAGGGTCAACGGTTGTGTGACCTTTGTGATTTGGTTGTTCGGGGTGAGGCCAGCCAAGCTACTCTAGATTTAGATAGTGTTCTGATATTTTATAGTCATCTTTGTGTTCTGAGAGTTAGAGATTTGATTTAGTTGATTCTATGTGAGGCACATTGTTCTAGATATTTCATCCATCTATGCATAGACAAGATGTAAAGAGATTTGATACAGCTTTACTAGTGGAGTGGTATGAAGTGGGACATAGTAGATTTTGTATCTAGGTGCTTGAACTGTCAGTAGGTAAAGTTCAAGCACATAAGACCTGGTGGATTGATGCAGCGACTTCCCATTCTTGCATAGAAGTGGGAAGGGATTACTATGGACTTCATAGATTGTTTGTCGCGCACTTCTGAAGGGTTTGACTACATTTGGGTTGTAGTTGATAGGCTGACTATGTCAACACACTTCTTTCCAATTCATTATACTTACAGTGTATAGAGGTTAGCTCAGATTTACCTTTGTGAGATTGTTCATTTGCATGGGGTCTAATATTCTATCATTTTAGACCACGACATTCTGTTCACATTTCAGTTTTGGAGGGCTATTCACCGAGACTTTGGTACAGAGGTTTAGCTTAGTACCGCATTCCACCCTCTGACAGATGGCCAGTACGAGAGGACTAGTCAGGTCCTAGAGGACATGCTTTAGGCATGTGTTCTTTACTTTGTATGTTTATGGGATCATTTTGTGCCTTTGGCCGAGTTTGATTATAATAATAGTTTTCATTCGAGCATTGACATATCACTATTTTAGGAATTGTATGGTAGGCATTGTAGATTTCTAGTGGGTTAGTTTGACAATTCGGAGTCTAGGACACAGAGTACACACTTGCTTTGCGATTCCTTAGTCAGAGTCTGAGTGATTCAGGATAGACTTTAGGTAGCTCAGAGTAGGCAGAAGAGTTATGCTGATCATAGACTTCGTGACTTAGAATAAGTGTTGGTGACTTGGTGTTTCTCCGTGTATCGCCTATGAAGGGCATGGTTAGATTTGGTAGGCGGGGCAAGCTTAGCCTCATGTACATTGGGCCGTTCGAGATTCTTTAGAGGGTTGCTACTGTTTCCTATATGATAGCTTTGCCTTTGATATTTTCAGTCATGCACCAAGTATTTCATGTATCAATATTGCGATGGTATGTTCTAGATGAGTCTCATATGTTGCAGTGGGATTCAGTTAAGTTGGATGAGAGTTTGACCTTTGTTGAGGAGCCGATAGCTATTCTAGCCAGATATGTCAGAAGGTTGAGATCTCGAGAGATTCTGATTGTTAAGGTTAAGTAGAGGCACCGTCCAGTTGAGGAGGCTACTTGGGAGACCAAGAGAGAGATGAGAGCTCAATATCCACAACTGTTTGAGCCTTCAGGTACCTCCTTGTTCTTGATTTTCAAGGATGAAAGTCATTTTTAGTAGTGGATGATGTAATGACCATTCTGATTATTCCCGCGTGTATATTTTATTTGTGCTATTAGAGCGTAACTGTAGAAGCCTCAAGATATTTATGACTTGCTAGGACTGGTTGTTCGATGCCTTGGCCGTTCATTTGTCTTTATGGTCATTTCCTTATTTTAGAGCTTTAACTTAGTAAATAATTGAATTTAGTCAACACTCTTAGCTAACATGCTCAGAATTGAATTATGATAGTTTCGTTAGCTCTGGAATATGGAATTTGGTCTAGAAGGACATTTAGTCGAGGCCTGAGAACTTTCAGTGTGGTTCTGTGTTGTTTTTTCTATTTTTAGGCCAGTCGGAGTTGGAAGTGTGACTTTGGTCAACTTTCGATGATCGAGGCATCAAATTAGAAATTTGACGATTCCATCAACTCCAAAATGTTGAGTTTGTCTTATGTAGGTGGTTGGTTTGGGTCTCGAGTCAGCCAGGATCATTTTGGGTGTTTTGTTGGTTTTAGTTATTGTTGACTTAGGTCAATATTCCTATGAAATGAACTCGTATAAAAGTTTCAGTTATTCTGTTGAGTCCAGAATGTCATTTCTACTCTAATTGCATGTTTGGTTTTTAAGTATCGAGTTTCGATTGTGCCCAGAACACCCCATTGATGTTTTGGTTGTTGCTGGTTTTCTATTGCAAACACGCCTTCAGTGCGAATGGCGCCCAGGTAGCGCTATCGCACTAGCATGCGCCTACCTTCAGCGCTGATGGCGCTCAAGCATCCGCCCGCCTACCAGCACTGTTGGCTCCCCTACCGCGCGATTGTGCGCGTGCGCACCTCGCCTCCCTTCTGCGCAATGGTGACCTACCAGCGCCGATGGCACCTTTGCGCCTGCCTGCCCTTCAGTGCATTTTTGCTCCTCCGACATCGATTGCCCTAGCCTGCGTCCATCTTTATATGCCTACTTCATGATTTCTTGCCATTTTTCTCTTTGTTCTCTGAACTCCAAACTTATTTCCCTCACCTAAAGTTGTTCCCACATTAGTTCTTGGCTTGGGAATTCACTAATTGGCGCCTAGACCTTGCTTCCCTCGTCACTTGGTAAGCCTCTTTCTTTCCCAAAAGTTCTTTTTCTTAAACTAAAAACTCCATTGATGAACTTCTTTATCTTGGGTTTTCTTCTTGGTTTTAGTTACTAAATTTAGGTTGCTTGCTCGTGGGTTCAGAGAAATCACTCCATAGGCTTGCTTCATCTCTTCAAGATAGGTGAATTCTTACTTTAATTTATGATTTTATTCTGTAAATTCCATCTTTAATTCTCCTTGGTTGCGGGCTGTTTTGAAGCCCTTATTCTTGGCTAAATCCGTTAAATTTTTGAGCATGCGCTAATGGGACTATTTTGATCATTGTGCATCTTTCCATTTCTAATTTCTGGTTGTAGGTCCCGTGGGCCTACTTGTGACCCAAATTTTGACCCGGCTACAGTTGTAGCAATATGGGTATCCTTAGCTTAATTTTAATGCATAGATTATGTTTATGATAGTTTGATCGTTGTTCAGAGCTTCTTGGAGCAGTTCGGGCATAGGTTACAGTTTAACTCTTCTAGACATTGTTTATATACTCTATTATTATGCTAATTATCATCCTTGGGTTTGGTTTATTAGCTTGGTACCCAAGACATTGTCTGTTTCTTCATATCTTTGTTATTTTTGCTCTTATGGTTGTAGTGTTCATGGTAGTTGGTAGTATCATCCTTGTGATCTTGTGTGGACTTGTATTTGATGCTATAGATGGTGGGTTATTTGGGAATGTATGCGAGTCTCAGACATATATATTGTTATTATAGACCTGGGTATATTTGTTACAGAGCGAATGGAGCCTGTGCAGGCCGATAGGTTGATTGTTAGCCGTTGGGTTATTGTTTGTGTTTTGGCATGCCATTATCATGCATATATAGAGGTTTTCTATATGTTTTACTACTATTTTGTCTTTGGGCCTACTTTAAATGGATTTTTAAACCTTGCATTGCCCCGATGGCCCATTTTCGATAAAAAAGCTTATAAAAGATTTTGAACGGACTTTCGATGCAAGTCCTAGACATGTTTTACTATTGGTTTAAAATGATACTAGACTCGGTCGAGCCAAGCGTCAGACTTGTTTTACTACTGTTTTTTGACCCACTTATGTCCGGGCACCCTTGTTGGGGTTTTTGAGACTTGATACACCAATTTAGACCCGGATAAGCTCCAGGCATGCATTTTGAGACTTGAGTTAATGGTTTGAATCGGGATACACTCTGGGCAATTATATTGAGACTACGAGATTTAGTGTGTGGTCGAGGACCTCTATGGACCTTGCCAATCCAGAATAGGGGCTACGTGCTGAGTGTGCTGGAGGAGGGTTATATAGTTTAGTTGAGGATACGGGTTGTGTCCGTCCATAGATCCTATCTAGTGGGATAATAGGCACCGGAGGAGGTACAGAAAGAGTTTTTGTTCCACCAGATTTTCACTTTATGGCATCATATCATTCATATGCACGAGATTCCACCCTTGTTTGCTATTTGTTGAGTGTATGCTTCGGTAGTATGGGATACCAGAGGGTTTGTCTTCACTTTTATGTGTTCCTCAGGTGTATGGGCACCTATTGGGACTGTTAGTAGACTTACTATTATTCTATTGCGTTTCTGGTTCACTTCATGGTTATACTTGGATTATTGGCTGATTATTCCTATCTTGAGATTGTACTATTGGCATGATTTAGTTGCTAGAATTGGGTTTTAAGCATTAGTTCGTTTACTTGCTTTCCTTCCTTCCCTTTTACTTGAGGTTACCGGTATATTGCCTATTTCTTAAAACTCTCTCTTTATACATATTGTTATTACAAAGACCCAAGGTGCGTTCTTTTTCCCTTCACCTGTATTCTGTGATGTATATTTCTAGTAGGTAGCCAAGCATGATTGTTCTCTCCTTGTATTCTTTGAGTGCTAGATTCTTTGTTCTTATTCGTTGCTTCTGTGACCCCTTCTTTGCTATATGCTATATTATTCCTTTTATATCTTATATGGGCTCAGTTGGCCTATGATGCCTACTGGGTACCTGTTGCTTTGCAATTGGTGCTCATACTCAGTCTGTATCTTCTTGGTGCAGATCATAGTATGAGACATCGCTGCATATTTGGGCAGACTCGTGCGGGCTGACTTTTAGACTATCTGAGATAGAGGGTGAGCTCCTGACGACTAGAGTTTAGCTGTTATCTCATCTTTTGTATTATGTACTCTTTTGTTATTCACAGACATATGTACATATTCTTTTGTATTCTGTATATTTAGTACCATCTTCTATACTATGATACCAGGTCGTGGGTTTTATTTAGCTTCTGCTTATATATATTCTAGATGCTTATTTCTTCATTTATTTGCTTTGCTTTCGCTATTTATATCATTCTTTCACTTGCTTGTTAGATAGTAGCCCATTACTAACCATTTCAGGCTACGCAGACTGGTTCGCCTATGGGGGGGGGGTTGTAGGTGCTATCATGACTGAGAAATCGGGTTGTGACAATTGCATTCTTAGATTGCCAATTCATTGTCGTTTCAATATCAATCGTGGGTTATTTTTCTTTAAAGGGAAAGATGACCTTCTCTTTGTGTATTTTTAGAGCATGAACTATGCCATATTTCTCAAAAGGCTATTGTGATCGGAATTCAAGAGTATGACTGGTGCTCAAAGAGTTTATCATGAACATGTGAGGAGTTGGGACATTTGTGATTTGCTTTTAGGATAGGTAAGGGTGGCCAATTTTGAGGTTTGTATGAGACAAGAATTTCATATTTTCCTGGATGGCTAAGTGAACAAGCAAAGGAATCTCCATTTTCATACCTTTTCCGAAACTCCTATTAAGTGTTTCCTACTTATTTATTTTTCTCCCGTATTGATCTTTGATAATAGTATTCAAACCATTTGACTTCATTGTCAAGGGATTCTTGACAATTACACTCGATAATGCATGGACAATGCCTCATGAAGGGACATTTGAACCACCTTGCACTATGTCCTTCATGATCAAACTTTTTTTTCCAATCATGTTCACTCATGACATTGGATACTATCCAAGAGAATGTTTCAGGGTTATTCTATGTTATAGGAGTAGAAGTCGATTGGTACAACTGGATAACAAAGGTTGTTCTATTAGGGTTTTTCAAATGAGAGTGGTCAAAGCTTATAGATTGTCATGTTTTTTGATAAAGGTTGGCTCAGAGGACTGGATAGGTTCAACTAGTTCTCTTAGTTTTTCACAATTTATGACCCATGAGCAAGGAATGATTTTAACAAGTTCTTCTCTGGCTAAATTCCTTGGGATTTGGGTATACATAGTAGTTCCATTGGTGGCATCTACATTTAAGAGCAAAGCATTTTTGCCACCTAGAAGAAATAGATCCATAACATAATTTTGAACTCACCAATCTATTTGTAGTGAAAGGTAGCCTGTATGGCATCTCTATCTTGTGGAGCTCCTTGGATTGGGATTTGGATCTTTAGTTCCCCCATTATATACGGATCATACAAGGATATGTTGAAGTTTGGGAATAAAGTGACAAAGACTGTCCCAGCATTCAGAGTAATCTCTGTGGTTCCCAAGTTTGCATGTTGGTACTCGTTATATCTAGTATCAATGAATAAAACATGAGCCACAACCAGTTGGTCTTTTCATCTATGATATGTTAATGCACCTCTGACAACACCAAAATAGATATGTGTAAAACCATGATTTTTCTACTGTCATGGAAAATACTCTGGTATATTGATAAGTTGGTAATCTACCAACTTATTGAGCCTTTACTTATTAATTATTTCTATGTTTTAATATGATTTAGAGGTTTTTATGGTCTTTATTGATGTCTATGAAGGTACTTATGATCAACTATGGAAAACAAGGAAATGAACCGAAAAAAGAGTGAAGTGTAAAGTGAGAAAACAAGACGAAGATTTTACTGAGAGATGCGACCCTTGTGTGACACACAATTGCCTTGGTGCAGACCGCACCTCCCACTGCATGGAGAAGAAAGTTGACTCCCAAACTGCACCCCCTTCGCATGAGCTTCCCAAGTCACTTGAGTCACTGGATCGCTGAAGCAGAGTGTGCGACGCGCAGATCACAATGTGCAAACTGCGCATCATGTTGTACACCACCCAAAGGGCATTTTTGTCCAAAATTATGTGACATCTTGGAAATGTTTATATACCCAATTTAGGCACAATTGTAAATAGTTCAGCTAACACTGAGTTTTATAAATATTCTTAGCTTTGTGAACAGGTTTTCCCTTCTAAGAAGAAAAAGAGGGTTTCATCAAATTCCTTCTTTCCAATTCTTAGAACCACCATTTGTGTACAAATTGAGCTTTGATATTGAGACATTTAGCATGAATGAAAGGGAAATTGAACTACCATTTGGTCCACCTCTTTCCTTAAGCATGAGTAGCTAAACCTCTTATCTAAGGATGTGTTGATGATGGGTACTTGATAAATGGGTGTGGGTGTTGCTAATTCTTGTTTATATTTGGTTTATTGACATGGGTCTAGTGATTTCACCATATTTTAACTCTAAAATTGGTGGTTGCAAACATTGATTTTCCTAACTTGGTTATGTTGTTGCTTGAAAGAGGATTTCATAACTTCGGATGTTAAATTGCTAGTGGAAACTTGGGCTTCCCTTTAGATTGAGGCTAGAAATATCTCATATTAACATAATCAACCACTTAAGGGTCTAAAGCTAGAAATAGTATGACCTCTCCAAGCATATCTTGGTTGTTTTATTGCCTAATCAATAGTGTTTGAGCTAAGACTATTGGACATACTATTATTTGATCAAGAGATAGATAATCGTACCTATGACCAAGGTTACTCATTTTATTTAGCATGAATTTGTTATGTATAAGGAATCACCCTATCCCATGTTCGAGTACCATTTGACGCACATCCCTAGTTGTCCTCTCTATTGTCTAAATCCCATTTTACTTTATTGTTTTGCCTATTAAATTGCGAAATTGTGATAGATTCCCAATTCTCCCCTTTTTTATATTACTCACTCTTGTTGTGAACTCTGTTTTACAATCTCCTAGGCTAAACTGTAATTTTTTTGTGGGATCGACCCCGACATCCATTGGAAACTATAAATGTGTTTTTCTCTGATGATCGCCAAT
Organism: Jaltomata sinuosa; assembly: GCA_003996215.1. Classification (NCBI taxonomy): domain Eukaryota; kingdom Viridiplantae; phylum Streptophyta; class Magnoliopsida; order Solanales; family Solanaceae; genus Jaltomata; species Jaltomata sinuosa. The sequence goes on along the minus strand of QJPP01003996.1, from coordinate 142,190 downwards.
ACCTCCTAATAGGAGAGTACATTTGAGCATTATCAAAAATGGCACCATTGTCAGGGAATTATGTTATTTAGCCTTTTTGATTGTATATTTGAAATCACCTTGAGAGAGCTTGTTGTTTTTTATTTTATTTGTTGTGTGTGGTTGATTATAGGCGGACAATTCTCAAGCATCAATGCCCAGTACTTCTCACTCAACCCATGTGCATTTTAGGTTGTGACCTTATTAGACCAGAAGTTGGATCTTTGGGGAGCCGAGGGAGCATTGGGTGTGACCTCCGCTAAAGATATTGAGGATTCGGTAAAGAATGGTGCGCGAAGAGATAAAGAGCTATTAATCACCTCCATACTTCTTGAATTTATAGTGAGGAGCGCATCAAATGGCCAAGTGGAAACAATTAATAACATTGACAATGTTGGGACCGTAAGTCTAATAGAAGATGTTGAGAGCTTGATTAAAGGTAGTAAAGAGGTATTTATGGCTGACCACGAGGTGGGTTCCCATGGAAGCCCTCAATGTTTGGACAAAAATGATCATGGGAATTAAGGTTGGAATGAATGAAATGATGACTCTAGAATTGAAATTATGCTCGTGCAAGTGTTAGAGAAAGTATGGGCCACCTATGAAATCATCGAAAGTTGAGTCATTAGCTTGGAAGTCTTTCCCAAACTGTGCAATCACACTCCTTACCCATCGAATGTCTTGAAGATAGAATGGTTTGGCTCACCTCTCAATTTAAATATAGGCAAGTCAAGAGTGAAGAAGGGTTTAGTGGTCTAGAGGACTCACTCAATCACGTTGAAGCTACAATGCCAATGATGAGTAAAACTAGAAACAAGAGAGTTTGGGGAAATGGTTTGACCAAATATATAAATCATGAGATCAAGGTGCCTAATGTTTGCAAAATCTTTACCTACATGCCCACCTCCTTTTCCTCAACGTCTAATGCAAGAGAAAGTGGATGACACTTCGAGGGACTTTGAATCCATGTTGAATAGAATCACCATCAACATTACTGCGAGAACTGCTTCTAACAAGATGCCCGAGTATTCCAATTATGTGAAGGAAATATGAACTACATGCAACTTAGAGGACTTCAGGGTTGTTCAAATGCCTCCTTTTAGTAGTGCAATTTTATCAAACGATTTTACTAATGATGTAGTGATGCCGGGTGTTCACACTATTTTTGATTCGAATGGAGTTAACAAGTCTACAAGGTTGGTATGTGATGAAAATGCAAGTGTCAACTTGATGTCTCTAGCAACCTTTAGACGACTAGAGTCAGGGGAACCCATTACCACAAACATGAAGTTCTTTATGGCAGATAGGTAGATAAAGAATCCCGTGGGCGTTGAATCTAAAATTTTAGTTATGGTGGGTCAGCATGTATACCCCATGGATTTTGTTATGTTTGATTGCAAAGAGAGCTTCGATATATCCATTGTTTTGGGGCAACCTAGTTTGAAAATAGGGCGTGCCTTGAGCAAACAGGACTCGGGAAAGTTGAAATTTTCCATAAATGAGGAGGAAGCCACCTTTCACTTTAATAGGTCCATGAAACAACCGAGTGATCTTCAAATGGCTTTTGCAATTGGCAAGATTGAAGAAAGTGTTGACCTACATGTAAAAGAGGGGTTCATGGATGAAGCATTGGAAGCGGTGTTGTTAAATCATAATGGCGAGGGAATAGAAGAATATGACGAGATCTGTTGTGTATTAGTGGGAATGGGTTCCTACTCCTATCCTCCTAAAAAGTTCGATCTTGATCTAAAGAATAGGTAAACCCCACCTTCTAAACCATCAATTATTCAGCCACCCACATTAAAACTCAAACCCTTACCATCCCACTTAAACTATGCATACTTGGGTGGTAATGAGACCTTGTCGGTCATCGTTTCCAACAAACTGAGCGATAATCCAGTGGAAGCTTTGTTGAAAGTGTTAAAGAAGCACATCCGTGCTCTAGGGTGGACCATTTCTGACATAATAGGCATACTTGCGGGGATATGCACGCACAAAATAAACCTCCAAGAGGAAAGAATCCCTTACATTAAGCACCAATGCAGGCTAAACCCACCCATGCAAGAGATGGTGAAGAAGGAGATTATTAAATGGTTGGATGTGGGGGTGGTCTTTCCCATCTCTGATAACAATTGGGTTAGTCCGGTGTAATACGTGTCGAAGAAGGGTGGAATCACCATTATGCCAAATGATAAAGATGAGATGATCGCTCTCAGACCCGTGACCGGTTAGAGGGTGCATGGATTACCAAAAGTTGAACTCATGGACGAAGAAGGACCACTTTCTTCTTCCTTTCATGGATCAAATGCTAGATAGGTTGGCTATCTGTGGTTTTTTTTTTCTCGATGGGTATTTTGTCTACAACCAAATCTTAATCATCCAAGAAGATCAAGAGAACACAACCTTTACATGCCCCTATGAGATGTTTGCCTTCAAAAAGATGCCCTTTGGATTGTGCAATGCCTCGGCTACCTTCCAATGGTGTATGATGTCTATATTCTCGGATATGGTTGAAGACACCATGGAAATTTTCATGGATGATTTTTTGTTAGTTGGGGATGAATTCAGTGATTGCTAAGAGCATTTGGAGGAAGTGCTTAAATGATTTGAGGAGACAAATTTGGTTCTTAATTGGGAAAAATGTCATTTCATGGTTAACGAGGGAATAGTTCTGGGACATAAATTTTTTGAGAAGGGTCTTGAGGTTGACCAAGCAAAACTTGAAGTCATATCAAAACTACCACATCCAAAAACTGTGAAGGGAATAAGGAGTTTCCTAGGGCATGCCGGATTCTAGAGGCGTTTTATAAAATATTTCTCGAAGGTGGCTTACCCTCTATGAAAGTTGCTTGAAAAAGAAGCCAAGTTCAACTTTGATGAAAATTGCATGAAGGCTTTCCTCACATGGAAAGACAAATTGACCTCCACTCCCATCATCATTGCACCAGATTGGTGAAAGCCATTTGAGCTCATTTGCAACGCTAGTGGTGTAGCTTTGGGGGAGGTGCTTAGGAAATGAAGGGAGAAACTCTTTCACCCAATATATTATGAAAGCAAGACTCTAAACAAAATCCATACAAATTACACCATGGCAGAGCAAGAATTATTGGTTGTGGTGTTTGCCTTTGAGAAATTTCAAGCATACCTCTTGGAACCCGTGTGGTTATGCACACCGACCATGCTATGATCAGATACTTGATGACTAAGAAGGATGACAAGCTCCGGTTAATCCGTTGGGTAGTGCTTCTTCATGAATTCAACTTTGAAGTAAAGGATAGGCGGGGTGTGAGAATCAAGTGGCTGATCACCTATCGCGATTGGAAGAAGAGGGAAGTCCCATGGGGGAACTTGAAATTAATGACTCATTCCCCGATGAGAACATCTTGGCTGCATCTCACGATCTAACCCCTTGGTTCGCTTACTTTTCTAATTATTTGGCAAGTGATTTACTTCCGGAGAGGTTGAATTCGCATCAGAAAAAGAAGTTACTACATGATGCCCAAAAGTACTATTGGAACGAGCCTTAACTCTTTTGGATTTGCGCTGATGGAATAATCCTGAGGTGCATCCCCAAAATTTAGATGATGCCTATTCTTAGAGCATGCCATTCCTCACCCGTTGGTGGCCACCATGGGGGTATGTGTACAGCTTCGAAGGTGTTACAATGTGGTTATTATTGGCCAACTCTGTTTCAGGATGCCCATGACTTAGTGAAGAAGTGTGACAAGTGTCAACGCGGAGGGGGCATATCTCGACGACATGAACTACCATTGACTCCAATCCTTGAGGTAGAATTGTTTTATGTATGGGGTATCAATTTCATGGGGCCATTTGTAAGTTCACATAGGAACACCTACATTCTAGTGGGATTAGATTACGTGTCCAAATGGGTTGAGGCTGTGGCTTTGCCAAATAATGAGGAACGAAGTGTCACGACCTTCCATAAAAACCATATGTTTTCTTGGTTTGGTACTCCCTGCGCCATCATTAGTGATGGGGGATCACATTTCTGCAACAAGTTGCTTAGCGTGCTACTTGAAAAAAATAGAGTTAAACAAAAAGTAGCCACCCCTACCATCCACAAACAAGCCAAAAAGTTGAAGTGTCCAACCAAGAAATCAAATCCATCCTTTCAAAATCGGTTAATGTTCATGAAACAGATTGGGACTGGAAGTTGGATGACGCACTATAGGCATAGAGGACGACATACAAAACCCCGATGTGTATGTCTCCATATCAACTAGTCTTTGGCAAAGCTTATCACCTCCCAGTTGAATTGGAACATAAAGCAATGTGGGCTTCGAAGAAGCTTAACTTGGATTGGGAAAGAGTTGCTCGTGCTATAGTGGATGACCTCAATGAAATGGATGAATTCTGGATGCGGGCTTATGAAAGCACCACAATTTACAAAGCCCAAATGAAGCACTCTCATGATTAATAAATCTTAAAATTAGAGTTCCACCCGAGAGATTGGATGCTCTTGTTCAACTCATGACTTCGTCTCTTTCCGGGAAAATTATGGTCCAAATGGTCGGGTCCATTCAAAATGCTTCAGGTCTTCACCAATGGAGCCATAAAATTGGAAAATGAGGATGGCGTAGCCTTCAAGGTCAATGGGCAGCGAATGAAGATATACTTGGGCATTCCTGAGGAAGTTGCGTTCCTAGAATCCATCTATCTTAATAAGCCATGACTGGAAGGTACAATAGTCGAGCCATGACGTTAAACCAAGTGTTTTTTGGGGCAACCCAAGCATTTTGATTTCTTACTTTCTTTTGTATTTTTAGTGTTATTTTGTTTGTTGGTTTTATTGGTTGTGAAGTTAGGAACCAAGCTAAGGAATGTTGGATAAATCATCAGGACATGCAACGCATCATGCAATCGCACGTTGCAAAATGTGCGTCACACAACTGCCCGCATGGTCAAAACAAAATGCTACCGAATCTACCGCCTTAGTGTGCAACTGGTGTGCGGTCACATTAGTAGATGTGCACATCGCACATCAATTATCAGACAACTGGTTACCAACCTGAAATTTCAAGTGATATGTGATGAAGGGTGCAAATCGCACAGTTCATAATGCGTATCGCATGTCTTTCGCACAAAAATCAAACATAATATTTGTTCGATTACCCTACATGCTTGTGCACTTGATGTACGGTTGCACCAACCTTTATTCATTTTGCACAATAACCCCAAGGAGTACTACTCTTCCTATGTCTGATATCATTGCGTTAATTTGGTTATCGCTATGTTAATAGTAGTTTAGCAATAAACTCCGAAGGTTTTATTTATACCATGGTTCTTTCCCAAGGAGCAAAAGATTTCTCTTATTTTCTTTTTGTTTTTTTTCTTTTATATCAAACTGGTTTGGTTATTTCCTATGATAGATTGAGAGGCAACTTTCTTAAGGGAAAATGCTAAGTTTAGTTTAAATTTGAGTCTAAAGTGTGCTTTTCTCAAAATGGGCCCACCAAAAAAATATCTTGGCAAGACATTTTTGAATAAAAGGTAAGAGGAAAAATGAATTGTTGAGGAAAGCATTCTCCTGTCATGATTTACACACTTCTCATTTTGGCTTGATTGATTCACAAATGAGTAAGTAATGAACTTGAAATAGATTGTCAAAAGTCATTTGTCCTAATTGATTTTGAAACTAATGAAAGAAGCCTTGTTGAATGATGCCTTGTGTGGTGAGGCTTTACCTTGATTCTTGTGCTTATGTTTAATCTAGAACTTGCCTCGAATGTGATTCAAGGAAAAATTCTAGGTGTGACCGATCTTGAAAAAGGACCTTAGGCCCTTTTTGATAGGTATTTCACCCAAATGACTTCCCTCGATGCCAATCCTAGTAAACCCCTTAGAGAAGAAAAAGGATGCACTTCAAGTGCAAGGTAGCACCTTGAAATTGAATTGAAAAAAATTACTCCAAAAGTTCAATCAAATGAGCAAATTGAAATGAAAGAATCGGTGCTACCACACAAAGGTGATACAAGGAGTTTTGAATAATCATGATTGAAAAGGAGTAGCTTGGGTTGTGTGAGTGAGGAATAAGGTGAAGTCCAAATTGAAAATGTAAGCGGTGTTTGAAGTGATAACAAAGAGAATGAGGGAGGTGTAGTCACTTGAACCAAATGAAATCAACACCTTAGCCCTAGCCAATATCATAACCCGTAAGTCATTGGTGATTCTGAGCTTGGGTACCCTAAATTAGTGGCGTCATACATGAAGGGCAATCCTATGGGTCGACATGTGTGCACTTAAACTTCCTTGAGAGACTGAAAGAATTCTTGGTTTTCTATAATCCCTTTGTTTTGTGAATTACATGATTGTGAGTTAGAATCTCTCTTGTGGTGAGTGTCATCATGCACTCAAATTGAATCCTGAAGTTTGTATGTCAATTGAGAGGAATGAATGAGACAACCTTGATGCTCTATGCCAATGACTTGAGCAGCTTTGTATCTTGTTTTGATTGACCAAATTCCCTTGATTTTAAATGAGAAATGAAGTCCTTTTGAAAAAGGTTTTAAAATGATCTATTGTCTTGATAATGTGGTGGTTCAGATTGAGATGAGCACAATAGTTGAGTCTTTTTCTTGAGTCTTTTAATTTGTTATTATTCTTAGTTTTTTAGGATAGAGTAGTCTTTTGTGCCTTGATTGAGTCTAGAGCATATTTCATTCCTTGCCTTGTGAGTGTCTTGCTTGCGGACAAGAAATAGTTCAAGTTTGGGGATTTGATAAGTTGGTAATCTACCAACTTATTAAGTCTTTACTCATGAATTATTGCTATGTTTTGATATGATTTAGAGGTACTTAAGGTCTTTATTGATGTCTATGCAGGTACTTATAATCAACGATGGAAAATAAGGAAATAAACCCAAAAAGAGCAAAAAAAGAGTGAAGTGTGAAGTGGGCAAACAAGACGAAGATTCTACTGAGAGATGCGGCCCTTGTGCGACACGCACTTGGCATCGTGCGGACTGCTTCTCCCACTGCATGGAGAAGAAAGTCAACTGAAGGATCTACCAAGGGGTATGGTCGCTGTGCAAAATGCACAATGCCTTGTGCGAACTGCACCCCCTTCGTATAAAGCTCCCCAAGTTGCCTGAGTCACTGGATCGCTGAAGTAGAGTGTGCGACTGATAAGTCGGTAATCTACCAACTTATTGAGCCTATATCCATGAAATATTGCTATGTTTTGAATTTATATATAGGTTCTTATGGCCTTTATTGATGTCTATACAAGTACTTTTGATAGAATATGAAAAACAAGGATATGGACGCAAAAAGAGCCAAAAAGGAGCTAAGACTGAAGAGTTGAGAAAAAACTGAAGAATATGAACCAAGATGCGGTGGCTTTGTGACATGCACAAGCCGAGGTACGATTCACATATCCTCCACATGAAGCTGCTAAAGTTGCTGAAGATTTTGCTAAGGAGTGCGGCCGCTGTGCGATGCGCACATCCCTTGGTGCAAAATGCACTACCTTCGCACGAAGCTCACTAATGCTACTGAAGCCACTAGTCGAATTGAAGCAGCTGTGTGACATACAAACCGCACGTCGCATCGCACACCTCCCAAAGGGACAAACTTGTCCTAATTTTATGTGACGACTTGGGAACATATAAAAGGCCATTTTAGGCTCAAATTGTATATACAACACTTCAGACCTGATTCTTCGAGAATAGTTTTTGCTTTGTAAACAATTTTCCGCCTCCATTGAGCGAGGGTTTGGAATCCAAAATTCTTGGTTAACAATTTGTGTGCCTAATTTGATCTTAGAACTTGAAGATTTAGCTATAATGGAGGGGATGTTGACTTACCCATATGGTATCTCTTCTTTTCTAACCATGAGTGGCTAAATTCTCTTGTCTAGGGGTGTATTGATGGTGGGTGCTTAGATAAAGGGTGTGGGTGTTGTTAATTCATCTTTATAATTGCTTATTTGACATAAGTCTAGTAATTTCACCAAGTTTTAACAATAAAATTGATGGTTGCAAAAATTAGTTTACTTTACTTGACTATGTGATTGCTTGAAAAAGGATTCCATGGTTGTGGATGTGAAATTTCTAGTGGGTACTGGGGAATCCATCTATATTTGAGGCTAGAAATAGCTCTTATCGTAGGAATCTCCCATTTAAGGGTCTAAGCTAGAGATAGTGTGACCTCCCCAAGCATATGTTGGTTGATTATTGATCAAACCAACGATGTTCTACCCGAAATCATTGGAAATTTGGATGTTGATCATGAGATAAACATTCCACACTGATAACTAGAGCTACTTGTGTCAAATAGAGAGAATAGAAGTGAATTGATGATCACCCTATCCTATAAGCAATGCCCCATCGGATGTGCATGCCTAGTCTTCTAAATCACTTCGTATACCCATCTTTAGTTTTATTGCTTTTTGTTGAATTGTTTTAGTAGTGTAACTTTCCCAATTCCCCCATTTTTTCTACTTGTTTTAGTTTGAGCAATTACTCTCGCCTTGAAATCAACTCATACAATCTCTAGTTGGTAGGTCAAGTCCCTTGGGTACGACCCAGACATCCGTTGGGTTTATAAATTTGGTTTTGTTGCACGATCATCGTGGCCTCCTAATTAGAGAGAATGATTTAAGCATTTATAAAAAATGGCGTCGTTGCCGGGGACTTGAGTTGATAGCTATTTTTGATTGTTGTTTTTAAATCACCTTGAGAGTACTTGTTTATTTTACCTTTGTTTGTTGTTTGTGTTATGATTAAGTAGGGTAGCCTATGAACGAAGTTGATGACAATGAGAGTGTTGACTGTGTCATAGAAGCTGATGAGGCTGAGCCTATGATGCAAGGGGGTGTACGTGCAATCCGCCCACCCCCCACAGTGAGAAATGTTGTTTTTCATGTGACTAGCACCATGCTCCACTTAATCCAAATTAAAGGTCTACTTGGTGGAGCAGCACATAAAGATGCCAACCGGCATATTGAAAATTTTGTGGAGATTTGCCAACCGTTCATCTTTCAACATATATCCCAAGAGTCCATCCGATTGTGCTTATTACTTTTTTCCTTCACGGGGGAAGCCACAATGTGGTTGGAAGAATTGTCGAATGACACTATCATATTTTGGTCCGAGTTGGTTGAGGCATTTACCTCGAGATTCTTTCCTACATCTCGAATGATGAAGCTAAGAGATGAGATTACCAACTTTAGGCAACTCCTAGACGAGCCTCTTCATGAAGTTTGGCTAAGATTCAAAAAGAAGCTTCTCTTCTATCCAAATCATGAGTTGTCAAACAATGTGTTGCTACAAAGATTTTATCGATCATTGAACTCTATGAACAAATCGGTGGCTGACAATCTTGGAGGTGGTACCTTCATGGACTTGGAGTTTCCCATAGCCTCGACTTTGTTAGAGAAAATGCCAAAGACCAATTAATCTTGGCATACAAGAGAAGCAGATGTGCTATCTTTGGGAGGACCCTCATCCATCTTGATCAATGAAATGTGGAAAAAGGAGGAAGAGCGAGATGAGACAATGGCAAAAATGATGACACAAATTGACTTGATGGCCAAGCATGTGATGGGAGCTTGCGGTAATAAGTTAGTCAATGTTGTGAGTACACCAGAAATCAAAGCTAGTGATGACGAGATAATGACTGTGGTTGATGGAAAGTTGTGTTTTATGTCAGTGGGTTCTCATCCCGGGTATTACCAGCCGTGGGAGGAGAATCAAGGTTTGATTCGAGACAAAGAAAGAGATTGAAATTGGTGGGATAGAGACAAGGATGTTGATCATTTCAATCACAGGAGTTTGAATCCCTATATCCCTCCGAACAAGGCGGACTCTCTCTACCACCGGGGAACAAGCAACCCTGTCCATTCCAAGTTAGAGGACATGTTGTCCTTGGTTCTTAAGAAGGTAGACACTAAAAATATGGGAGTTAATGAGCTAAAGAGTGAGGTCTCAACACTTCACCAAATGGTGAGCTCCCACAATGCCTCGATCAAGCATCTTGAGGCCCAGACCCACCTCTCAAGCCAAATAAACCCGAGGATGAAAGGGACGTTGCCTTGCGACACCATCGCCAACCCAAAGAATGATTGAGAATTGAGGTAGAATCATCGTGCCACGACGTTAAATCAAGTACTTCTTGGGAGGCAACCAAAGTTTCTCTATTTGTTTTTGGTTATCATTTGTTATTTTTGGTGTTTTAGTAGGAATGCATGGATGAAGAAATTGAACAAGGGAACAATGCAAAAAGAAGTCGTGTGGTGGACTGTGCAGACCGCACAAGCAATTGTGCATATCGCACAGCCTATTGCACGCCACACCAGAAGACCTGAAGGAAATATGAAAAATGGAAGATGATGTGCACTGGGCGGTGTGGACCGCACGAGCCCAAGTGCGCGTCGCACCTCCGTCACACGATGAAACAGATGCCTGGACAAACCAAGGGGAGAAACAGAGGGGTATGTATGATACGCCTTGTGGTTCGCACCTTGCCTAGTGCGAATCGCATGTCGTGGTACACGAAAGGTAACTTTAAATTTTAATTGACCTAACCCATTGACCGACCCGAACCGGAGATGACCTGGCCGACCTTTGTTTTTCTTTTTCTTTTAAAATAGCCTCTTTTCTTTATTTTTAACCATCTTTCTCCACAACTCCCAAAATTCCCTCTCAAAACTATCTCTAAATCCCTCAAACTCTCCCAAAACCTTCTTCTCCTCTAACCCAATCTTCTCCGCTACACCTCCACCGTCGCCACCCTTATTATCCGGGAAGGTCTTATGGGTCACCATTGTTGGAGTTCAAAAAGCTTCAATTTTCACTTTTCCCTTCATAATCTTTACTTGTGGTAAGTTCCCCGACATTAAATAGTTATTTTTGTGATAGTTGGGAACTCATATTGTGAAGCATGCTTATTGGAATCGCCATGTTAATTTTGGGTGAGATCCAAAAATTTTGGGTCCCCAATTTTGAGTTGTTTTGATAATACCTCTTAGAGTCAACTTTCTAGGGCTTTGATTTTATGAATACATGTTGATTGGTAGCAATTTTTATCCTTAATATTTGTGTTGGGGTGAAGTCTGAGTAACCCACTCGTGACTAACAAATGATTTGGCCCGATTGATAGAATGGGTGACGTCGTTCTTAAGGGCGAATCTTCATTTGTCACGAGGTTTTGATTGATAGTTGACTATTGAGGTTGAATGTTGCTGATTGTATGCCCATGATACTTGTTAAAAATCTATTTGGGTGTATGTTTTGTGAATGAAAGAGTGATTGTTTCTATGCTTATTGGTGCCCATTGTTGCAAGAAGGGCTTGATGTTCCCAATAATAGATGGGGTACCGTTAATCTTAAGGGAAGTCATTGATTCCTTTCTTTCTTGTGTTTGTGTTAATGAAAATCTAGGGAAGTCTGAGTACTTGGAAGTTAAGGTCATAATCCCTTTTCCCCTTTGTTTAATGTGCTTTGGTTGTTGTATGGTACCAAGTGCCAAAGCACATCTTCCTATAGGAATCACATGCGTAACTCACAAGAACAGAAGGAATTTAAAATTCCAATTGTATCGTGAGGCGCTTCGCATATGATGCACAAATCTTGATATACGGGTCCCATAAGGCATCGCACAAAGTTGGAAAGAATGAGCAGGTCACTGATCTAAGAAGCGACACCCGATGCGACATGCACTTCTGGTGGTGCGAATCGCGCCAGCATCTCACCTTAGTTGGAAAATCCCTGTAGGTTCTGCTGCCTTGTGCGACAACATATGCGACGTGAACTCCTTGTAGTGCATTTTTCATGTGATCTGCATAAGACAACAGTTACCCACTTTGTTTGTCCAATCCTTTGCATTCCATCCTTTGTAGTTGGCCAACTTCTTCTGAGGTTTTGGTTTTGTTTTAGCTCACAATCTATGTATGCAAGATATGTCTTCCAATAGGCGAAACACTGGAAGCCAACCTAGGCAAAGATCTGCTAATGAAGAAGCGAGACTCTATTTTGGAGTAAAGGTCATGAAAGCCTTCTACAAGCGTGACAAAGATAGAGGCTTCAATGAGGAGCAAAGTTTCAAATTGGGCGAGGTCGGAGAGGAGCTACCTAACATGCACCAATAATTTGTTGAACGACAATGGCATCCCTTTCAGGAGGTACCCGGAGGGTACAACAAGGAAATTATGCAAGAATTCTTTGCAGCTTATCAGGCTACAGAGGACTCCAAAGGATAAAGAGGGCCTGTGGAAAGATTTCCCAACCTGGACTCAGTCATCATTAGGGGCAAGAAAGTTAGCATCACCCCCGCTGCCATTAGTGTTGTCTATTAGGGACACCCAATAAATCCTGCACCAACCCTCATGGCTCTGACTCAAACACATACTAGGAGATAGCCCCCATTATTGCTCAAGATGTTCCCCTTTGGTCTACTATGGGGGGAGATATCCCAAGGAGGTCCTTAATCTTCGAGGCTCATCTCTGGTATGATCTTATTCGCAACCGCTTCTTGGCTTCCCAAAATGATCTGAATATAACCCAAGAGGGAGCCATTCTCATTGTGGCCATTATCATGGGAGATCATCTAAACTTTGGGCAAATAGCAGCTATGGTGATAAGGAGAAAAGCTCGTCGAGGAAATGATTCCTTCCCATTCCCAGTGCTGATAGCTTTGTGCCAAGGCCGATGTCCATACCCTCAGTTGAGACAAATTCACTCATGCTATTGGGGCCATGGACCTTGATAGAAAAATACATAGGGACGCCCCCAGATTTAAGAAGCAAAGGGTTGAGAAATTCAGTGGAGTTGATAGTGATGAGCTTGGTGCTAGGGCAGACACTTTATCCCCCTACAAGGCTACTTTCGATGCATGCACACATGTCCCAGCCCTCTCAATGACCAAAAGCAGCATTTAAGACATGGTTGACAAAACTCATAACCATTAGAAGCAACTTGCTGACCTAGATGCAAAACTACCCAAAATGATAAACAAGGCTATCAAGAGTGCAGTTAAGGGGGTGGTGGATAGCTTCAACTCACTATGAAAGAGAGTTTATGTCATTGAGGGGTCAATCAAGACTTTGCAGGAAGATGTTCGAAAAGGGAATGGTAAATCTCTGGTGGTAGAAGCAGATCTGGCCACCTCATTCCATTCTAGGTCCCTTGGATAACTTATTTGTAGTCTATGAGGATGAGGAGTTGCCTGGCAATGATGATCAAGAGTTGGGCGATGATCAGAATCCAGATTTTCAGAGGGCCCTCCTTGCATCCATACTTTTCGTGCACTCCTGAAAGGGTGGTGCTGGCTCGAGTGAGAAAGCCTCTCATGATGAAGCAGCCGCCAATATTGATTATGAGGATTAATCCTCCAGGGAGTTCTACCCTTTTTCCTATTGCGAGCATTGAGGGAAATGCTCCTTTTATGGGGATGGGGTGGCTTTACTTATATGAGTTGGTGCCCTTGAGTGGTCTTGAGACATTTTATTCATTTTATTGCCCTTGTCGGGCCCTGTTGACATTCTATTCTGCTAGATAATTTGGATGATTGTGATTTTACTTTGAGCTTATTTGTGCCCTTTCCAGGCTTGATTTTTATTGTGTTGTCGGGTTAGTCCTACATGTTCTATTGTCTTGCTACCCGTGCTTTGCAAATGCGCTAAAGGCCTACGCCGAGGCTTGTTTTAAAATGAATCATGAGCGCAAAATTCGGATATATCCTTGTTAATTGTAGTTTATAAATAAACTCTGAGGGTTTTCTTAATACCACGGTTCGTTCCCAAGGAGCCAATGTTTTGATTATTTTCTTTTTCTTTTCTGTTATTTTTGTGTGTTAAACCGGGTTGGTGTTTCTCTATGATAGATTGAGAGGTGACTTTCTTAAGGGAAAATGCTAAGTTTTCTCGTGGCAAATTGTTTTGAAAATAAAAGGAAGAGGGGAAATGAATTCTTAAGGAGAAGCATTCTCTTGTTATGAGTTGCACACTCTCGCTTTGGCTTGATTGACTTACAAACAAGTGTGTAATGAATTCAAAATAACTTGTCAAAAATCATTTGCCCCAATATATTGTGAGACTAATGAAAGAAGTCTTATGACATGATGCCTTGTGTGGTGAGGCTTTACCTTCATTCTTGTGCATAAGTGTCATCTAGAACTTTCCCCCAATGTGATTCAAGGCAAAATTCTAGGTGTGACCAAGCTTGGAATATGACCTTAGGCCCTTTTTTATAGCCACTTCACCCAAATGACTTCCCATGACATCAAATCCTAGTGAACCCCTTTGATATTGTGACCGTTCTTTGGCACCTTGTCAATACCTTGACCTTTTTGGAACCTCTATCTTGGCACCCATCATCCCTAATTGCTTGAAAATGAAATGTAGGCTAAAATCTCAAGTTTAAGGGGGGAAACAAAAGATGACATAGGAAAATGCCTAAGTTTTGGGGTGCATGTGATCAAATGAGGAGAAGAAAAGAAATGCACTTCAAGTGCAAGGTAGCACCTTATATTCGAATTGAAAATTGCTCCAAAAGATGAATCCAATGAGCAAATTAAAAAGCAAAAATAGGTGCTACCAATTGAAGGTGGTATAAGGAGTTTGAATGATCGTGAGTGAAAGGAAGAAATCATGGGTTGAGTGAGGGAGGAATAAGGTGAAGTTAAAATTGAAAATGTGAGCAATGTTCGAAATAAGAACAAAGAGCATTAGGGAGGTGCAATCACTTGATACAAATGATATCCTCACCTTATCTCTAGCCAATATCGTAACCAGCAATTCCATGGTGATTTTGAGGTTGGCTACCCTACATTAGTGGCGATTTACCGGAAGGGCAAGCCTATGGTTCGATGCACATGCACTTGAACTTCCTTGAGAGAGTGAGAGACTTCTTGGTTCTCCTATAATCATGTGTTTTGTGAATTGAATGATTGTGAGTGGGATTCTCTCTTGTGGTGAGTGGCATCATGCACGCAAATTTAAATACGAGTCTCTATTTCAATTGAGGGGAATGAATGAGAGAAGTTTTGTGGCGAATCTCGAGGCAAAACTTAATGATCCATGCCAATGACTTGAGAAGCTTAAATGTCTTGTTTTGAATGGCAAATTCCCTTGATTTTAAATGAGAAATGATGTCCTTTTGAAAAAGGTTTTGAAATGACCAATTGCCTTGAGTTTGTGGTGGTTCAAATTAAGATGAGCATAGTTGATGAGTCCTTTGTTTTAGTCTTTTATTTGTTTCTTTTTCTTAAATTTTTAATGTAGAGTAGTCTTTTGTGCCTTGATTGAGCCTTAGCATAATTCATTCCTTGACTTGTGAGTATCTTGCTTAAGGAAAAGCAATAGTTCAAGTTTGGAGGTTTGATAAGTCAGTAATCTACCAACTTATTGAGCATATATCTATAAATTATTGCTATGTTTTGAATCGATTAAGAGGTTCTTATGGCCTTTATTGATGTCTATGCATGTACTTTTGACAGAAGATGAAAAACAAGGATATGGACCTAAAAAGAGACAAAAAGGATCTAAGTGTGAAGAGTTGAGAAAACTGAAGAATTTGAACCAAGATGCGGTGGTTGTGCGACATGCAAAAGCCGAGGTGCAGTTTGCACCTCCTCCGCATGAAGCTGCTATAGTTGCTGAAGATTTTGCTAAGGAGTGCAGCCATTGTGCGACGCGCACATCCCATGGTGCAAAATGCACCACCTTTGCACGAAGCTCACAAATGCTGATGAAGTCATTGGTCAAATTGAAGTAGGCGTGCGATGCGCACAATGCGACGTGCGAATCGCATGTCGCACCACACACCTACCGAAGGGGAAAACTTGTCCTAATTTTATGTGATGACTTTGGAACATATAAAAGGCCATTTTAGGCTCAAATTGTATATACAACACTTCAGACCTGATTCTTGGAGAATAGTTTTTGCTTTGTAAATAACTTTCCACCTCCATTGGGTGAGGGTTTTGAATCCAAAACTCTTGGTTAACAATTTGTGTGCCTAATTTGATCGTATAACTTGAAGATTTAGCTATAATGGAGGGGATGTTCACTTACCCAGATGGTATATCTTCTTTTCTCACCATGAGTGGATAAATTCTCTTGTCTAGGGGTGTATTGATGATGGGTCCTTAGCTAAATTTGTGTGGGTATTGTTAATTCATCTTTATAATTGCTTATTTGACATGGGTCTAGTAATTTCACCAAGTTTTAACAATAAAATTGATGGTTGCGGACATTAGTTTATATTACTTGACTATGTCATTGCTTGAAAGAGGATTCCATGGTTGTGGATGTGAAATTGCTAATGGGTACTTGGGAATCCATCTAGATTTTAAGCTAGAAATATCTCTTATCGTAGGAATCTCCCATTTAAGGGTATAAGTTAGAGATAGTGTGACCTCCCCAAGCATATGTTGGTTGATTGTTGATCAAACCAATGGTGTTCTACTCGAAATCATTGGAAATGTGGATGTTGATCGAGAGATAAACATTCCACACCTATAACTAACGCTACTTGTGTCAAATAGCGAGAATAGAAGTGAATTGATGATCACCCTATCCTATAAGGAACACCCCATCAGATGTGCATCCCTAGGCTTATAAATAACTTGGTACACTCATCTTTAGTTTTATTGCTTTTTGTTGAATTGTGTTAGTAGTGACAACTTTCCCAATTCCCCTATTTTTTCTACTTGTTTTAGTTTGAGAAATTACTCTCGCCTTGAAATCAACTCATACAATCTCTAGTTAGCTAGGTCAGGCTCCTTGGGTATGTACCCGACATCCATTAGGCTTATCAATTTTGTTTTGCTGCAACCGTGGCCTCCTAATTAGAGAGCATGATTTAAGCATTCATCAGTGACGCGTACATCACAACGTGCGAACTACACATCACACTGCACACCACCCAAAGGGAATTTTTGTCCAAAATTATGTGACATCTTGGGAATATTTATATACCCAATTTAGGCATAATTGTAAATAGTTCAGCTAGAACTGAGTTTTAGAAATATTCTTAGCTTTGTGAACAAGTTTTCCCTTCTAAGAAGAAGAAATGGTTTCATCTAATTCCTTCTTCCCAATTCATAGAACTACCATTAGTGTACAAATTGAGCTTGTATGTTGAGACATTTAACTTGAATGGAAGGTAAATTGAACTACCCAATTAGTATACCTCTTTTCTTAAGCATGAGTAGCTAAACCTATTATCTAGGGATGTGTTGATGATGGGTACTTGATAAATGGGTGTGGGTGTTGCTAATTTTTGTTTATAATTGCTTTATTGACATGGGTCTAGTTATTTCACCATAATTTAACTCTAAAATTAGTGGTTGCAAACATTGATTTTCCTTACTTGGTTATGTTGTTGCTTGAAAGAGGATTTCATAACTTCGGATGTGAAATTGCTAGTGGGAACTTGGTCTTCCATTTAGATTGAGGCTAGAAATAGCTCATATCGACGGAATCACCCACTTAAGGGTCTAAAGCTAGAAATAGTATGACCTCCCCAAGCATATCTTGGTTGTTTTATTGCCTAATAAATAGTGCTTGAGCTAAGACTATTGGACATACGATTATTTGATCAAGATATAGATAATCGTACCAATGACCAAGGTTACTCATGTCATTTAGCATGAATTTTCATGAACAAGCAATCACCATATCCCATATTCGAGTCCCATTTGACGCACATCCCTAGTTGTCCTCTTTATTGTCTACATCTCATTTTACTTTATTGTTTTGCTTATTGAATTGCAAAATTGTGACAGATTCCCAATTCCCCCCTTTTTTATATTACTCACTCTCGTTGTGAACTCTGTTTTACAATCTCCAAGGCTAAACTATAAATTCTCTGTGGGATCAACCTCGACATCCGCTAGGAAATATAAATGTGTTTTGCTTTGACGATTGTTGATACCTCCTAATAGGAGAGTACATTTCAGTGTTATCATATATGCAGGGTGATAAACTATTCCTCTTGAATTGCAAGAATAGGGTGTTTGTCATGTTTTGAGGCAGCAACATATTCCTTAACTCCTTTGGACTTTGGTTGAACCTACGAATGGATTTGTAACCACGGAGAACATGTCTTTTTGGCAAAAGCAGAATATGGTTTAGTAATTGTAGGTAGGATTAAGATATTTTACTTTTTGGGAGTAAGACATCTACTTTATATAGGTAAAATCATATTTACATGACATAGTTTTATTAAGGGTAGGAGACATATTTATTTTTGTCGAGGAATTACAAGGGTTGGATGCATATTGGAACGACATGGATTTACAAGTGTTGGAAGACGATGGTATTGACTCTAACACCGACATAATTGTAAAAAATCAGAGGGTAATGACTCAGATATAATATGACTATGGTAATGACTGAAAAAGATATATATACAAGACTCTGGAGGAAATTATGACTAAAGAATCAAACATGAATAGACTAGAGTTCGGATAATCTTATAACTAAAGATGCAGACATAGCTATATTTAAATTGATGGTAACAACGTCAAGTTCAACATCTTTGAACCTTCCACTTGTACATCCACATATCTTACATTGGCCATCTTTCTCTTTTAAAAAACCTACAGGGCGTCACAGATAGCTAGCCAAGAAAAATAAAAAGTATCCAACAGATGTCGGGGTCAAATCCTCAGAGATTCGTACGATAAACTGCCACTAAATGTAAAAAATTGATTCACTAGAGTAAGAAAGTTGTTCAAACAAGTGAAATTAAAATTAGGGGAAATGGTTTGGGAATTTAAGATTCGAATTGTAACAAACTTAACTACGGAAATACAAGAGTTTTAATCAAGAGAGGAAGCCTAGGGGTGTGCTTCCGATGGGTCATACAATGGGATAGGATATGATTATTCAAATAAAATTTTAATTATTAACATTGGTAGATTTGGTTCAACCTATACTTAATAGTATTTAAGCCTACTAAATATATTTACTATGGTCTCTTTCAAGCCCTATAGTTAGACAGTAAACCAACCAAATTAGCTTTAGGTGAATCAAACATTTTCTAGATTTAACTCTTGGATGAGAATTTTCTAAATCAAGCTATTTCTAGCCACAATTTATGGCGAAAATCCCAAATCCCCACTATTCAACTCTTACCCAATTTATGAACTTCTTTTTCAAGCAAGCACACAATTAGTAAGCAAAATCAATGTTTGCGACCATCAATTTTATAATTAAAACATGAAGAATTCAATAGACCCACACATAATAATCAGTTATAAACACAAATAATCAACACCATTCCCAAATTCAAACACCCATTATGTACACACCTCTAGAATTGAATTTATCTACTCATAGCGAAGGAATAAAAGAAAATACCAATTGGGTTTTCAAAAATTTCATTCATTCTTTAATAGCAAAATTCAAATTCAAAGTTCAATGTCAACAATGATGTTTTTCACCCTTGAGAAGAAGAAGAAAATTGTACTTTATCAACTATATTCCTTGGGAATGGAAAAAACTATAGTATATCCTTTGCACAAGTCACAAAAAGGGGTTTGGAACCTTCCCAATTCTGTCACACACATTTGGACAAGTTTTCCCTTTGGGGAATGTGTGAAATGAGGTGCGAGGGAACCTGCGGTCACCCCATTGCGACATGTGGCTCGCAGGTGCCCTCTTTCTAGGCAGTGATGATCCTTTACATGCGATCCCAGATGTGATGGATAGAGCGATCACCCTTTGGGACTTGCGGCTCGCATGCGTTAATCTTAAAGCAATGTTGAATCTCTCATGTGCATTGGCACCTGCAAAAGGTAGGTGCTCTCTTGCGGTTGCATGGTATCTCGCATATCCCGATAGTTTCTTGTACTTCCAATCATCTTTACACTTTGGCTTCCATTTTTAGCTCCTTAGTTGAAATCCTTATTCTTTCAATTAATCAAGAGTGCCTGCATAAAATACAATAAATACATAAGATTCGTTTAAATCACATCAAATCAAAGCAATAATTCATGAATAAAGACCAAATAAGTTTGTAGATTACCAACTTATCAAACTCTCAAACTTGAACTATTGATTGTCCTTAATCAAGACACACACATAGTAAGGATTGAAACAAACTTCTCAAGACATAAGAGTTGCACAAAGGATTAGACCGACTCAAAGACTTAATAAAATACATAAGAACAAGACTCTAAGAAAAAGTACTCATCTCTACTGGTACCACCATAATCTCAAGACAAATACACATTTCAAAACATTTATGAAAAGACTTCAATTTTCATTCAAAATAAGGGATTTGTCATTAAAAACAAGATCATTAAACTTCTCAAGTCATTAGCATTAACCATCAAGGTTTCCCTCAAGATTTTCCACAACATTTGTCTCATTCATTCCTCTCAATTTAAATTGAGTCTTCGTTCTCTACTTCTAGAATATAATGCCACTCGCTACAAGAGAGAATCCGACTCACAATCATACAATTTACATTATCGGGATAATAAGAGAACACAAAGAATCTCACTCTCTCAAAGAAGTTCTAGTACGCACGCATTGAACAATAGGCTTGCCCTTTATGTAATTTTTCACTAATGTAGAGTTGCCAAGCTCGGAATCACTATGGACTTGCGGGAAAAGATGAAGACTAGGGATGAGGTGAGGATTTCATTCTGGCTCAAGTGACTAAACCTCCCTAACTCTATCATGAACAATCAAGTGCACGCGCTCACATATTTGATTCTCTTCACCTTATCTCTCCCTCTCACAACACCAATTTATCCAGTTTACAAAGGTACTCCAAGCACCTTTTTCTTTTGCTCATGAGATAACACCATCCAATCTTTTCTTTCCTTCAATCTTTGTTTCATTAGATCAATCGCTTCTATCATAAGCATTGGGTGCTACCTCACAATTTGAGCTCAATTCTTCCTTCTATAATCAACAATATATACACCACGAAACATAGGCTTTTGCCTATATTACAATCTTTTTAATAATTCATATCCCCCCAAACTTAAGCTTTTAGCCTACAATTTCATTTCTATCCATTAGGGAGGAACGTGTGCCAATATCAAGGATTCAAGGAGGATATGGTGTGTAACATGGGTGCCAAGGAAAGGTTAAGGCTCAAAAGGGTTAACCAGGATTAATATTGTGGGAATGAACTTTGGGTAAAGTGACTTGTCGAAAGAGGTACTAAGATCATCTTCCAAACTAGGAAACATCTACAATTTTTTCTTGAATCATATTCGGGGCAGGTTCTAGATACCATGCATGCACAGGAACTAAGTAAGCCTTACCATATAAGACATCACCAACACAGAAAGTTTGCAATTAGTCTCAAAATCAATTGGGACAAATGACTTTTCACAAGCTATCCCGAGTTTCGCGCACTCGTTTGTGAATCAACTAATCCAAATAGAGAGTGGCAAGTCATGACAAGAGAATACTTTAGCAAAAATTATTTTCCCCTCATTTCTTCAATTTGCAGATTCATTACCGATTTTTTTTTGGTGGACCCATTTTGAGAAAAAACATATATGGAATCAATTAAACATTAAAACTTGGCATTTTTCTTTAAGAAAGTCGCCTTTCAATCTATCATACGGAAATGTCAACCCGGTTCGACAAAAAAAGAAGTAAATATTTGCTCTTTCAAAAAGAATTGTGGTATGAAGAAAACCCTCAGAGTTTATTCAACAAACTACTATAACAAGGCAAAAATTGAGTTACGTGCACATGAATCATCATTTGAGAACTAGGCCTGGCATATGCACTAAGCACATTTTGAAAAGCGCAGGTAGTAAAAAAAATTTATCGTATAGGACTAACCATGAAATTTAAAGCAACTCATTCAATACACAATGAAAAGATTAAGCCCAAAAAGAGAACAATTTAACCATTTAAAATGAAAGATCAAGTCCGACATGGGCACACATAACCATCCAAAACATGCTCGATAAGGGCCAAATTGTCTAAAATATTGAAATAAAGGCCAGACAAGGGTAATGAACGTAATATGTCTACCCCGACAGGGGAAACTAGCACAAATCATCAAAATAATAAGTTCACCCTCCCCTACATAAAGTAAAGCATTTCCCTCAATGCTTAAGCATAAAATAAGTATAGGGAAGATGCAAAGACTCCCTACTTGATCTAATATGACTCATCCTCCTGATCAACTTAATCAGGACAGGGGCCCACTCTTCCCATGTGGGAGTGTGTTGTCTGTTGGGAATCATATAGTGCCTGCTGAAGCCCCTAATCATACCCCTAATCATGCTCT
Source organism: Jaltomata sinuosa (assembly GCA_003996215.1). Lineage (NCBI taxonomy): Eukaryota > Viridiplantae > Streptophyta > Magnoliopsida > Solanales > Solanaceae > Jaltomata > Jaltomata sinuosa. The sequence continues at coordinate 119,938 of QJPP01003996.1, read as the reverse complement.
TCTTCATCACCGCCCAAAGCAGCAAATAGATTATCTACAGGGCAAAGAGTGGGATGGGCTACAACCATAGCATCTTCAAGTGCGCTCAGGTATGTAACTAACATGGGTGCCTTTTCCTTAGATTTATCAACATCCTTCCAGATGACATTAACCGCGTACTCCACGAGTTCAACCCTTTTGCAAAGGTTGACCAAATTCTCCACGACCCCATTCATAGCATTCTTAATTGCTTTCTTAATCATGTTTGCCAGCTTCTGAGCCAATGTGTTCAATTAGTTGTCATGAGAATAGGTCACGCCTAGTCATCCTCTCTCTTGGTATAAATCCTTGTTTACTTTATTGTTTTGTTTGAATTGCGATTGTGACAGATTTCAAATTCCCTCATTTCCCCCATTTTACTTTTTATGCTATTTGAACGATTACTCTATTGGTGATTAATATACGACAATCTTTTGGTGACTCATCCATTCTCTGTTGGATCAACCCTGACACCCATCAGGAATATAAATTTTATTTTGCTCTGAAGATTGCTATCACCTACTATATGAGAGTGTTATTTGAGTATTATAAAAAATTGCGCCATTGTCGGGGAATGGTTTTTGAGTAGCCTTTTGATTGACGTTATAAATCACTTTGTGAGTTTTTGTTTTTTTTACTTTGTTTATTATTTCTGATTATTGAGAAGGTAGCCCTTGAGCAAAGTGGGATACGATGAAAGTCTTAAAGGATTCATGGGCGCCGCTCTTGAACACGTAGTTCATGGTGGGGTAGATGCTACCCACCTACCTCCCATGGTTTGCAATATCGGGTTTCACGTTACAAGCACCATGCTCCACCTCATCTAGATGAAAGGATTGTCCAGAGAAGCTGCATATGAGGATGAAAATAGGCATATCCAAAATTTTATTGAGATATGCCAGCCAATTATCTTCCACCACATACCCCAAAAGTCCATATGGCTTTGCTTATTTCCCTTCTCGCTCACGAGAGAAATAATAGCATGGTTAGAAGAGCTTCCGAAAGGATCAATCACTTTATGGAATGCTGTTGTCGAATCATTTATGGTGAGGTTCTTCCCTCCTTCTAGAATGATGCAACTGAGAGATGAAATCACTGTTTTTTGTCAACTCCAAGATGAACCATTACATGAGGTGTGGCTGAGGATTAAAAAGAAACTCTTGTTGCGCTCCAATAATGGATTGCCGGATAATTTCCTTCTCTAAATTTTTTATATTGCTTTGAATTCAATGAATAAGTATGTGGTCAATAACCTCACCGGTGGTACCTTCATGGACTAATAATATGGTATCGCCTTAGCTCTTCTAGAAAGGATGACCAAGATGAACTGTGCTTGGTACATGAGAAAGGCTGATATTCCTACAGGGGTGACCTCATCCATTTTGTCAAATGAAATATGCCATAAATATGAGGAAAGAGAAGAGGCTATAACCAAAATGCTAATGCAAATTGATCTTGTCACACTTGAAATTTGATCCAGCTTTTAAACTTAAGAAATCTGAAAATTCTGAACTTTCCAGATATGATGGGTCCAAACCACAGACCATGGTTTGGACCATGACTCGTGGAGTGGATCTGTGGTTTAAGTCTGTCAAAATTAGTCTCTGGTCTGAGAACCACGAGTTGGTTCTATGGATCATAGTTCAGTCTATGACCCGTCCTGTCAACTCGTGGAATCAGACCTGAGGATTGGTTGATTCCCAGGAACCATGAGGCAAAACTACGGACCATAGTGTGAATTATGGATCGTCCTGTTGACTCGTGGAACCTGATCAGAGGCCTGCCAAATCTCTTAGAAATGATGAACTGGTTTTACGAACCGTATTCTATTCTACGGGTCTATCCTGTTGACCCATAGTTTGGCTTCTGCAGCCTTTTCCTTTGGCCAGGAACTAAGGATGGAAACCACGAGTCGTGGTTTGGTCTACAACTCGTGGAATCCATCTATGGTCCTTGAAAGTTGACTTTTTCTAGCTTTTTCCTATTTATGTTCCAAGGATAATTTATTCATTACCCACCCTTTTAACTCCCAAATGGTGTCATTTTGACTATTTCTAGAAGGGTTTCTACCCCATTTAGCCTAAGTCTTTCATTATCCCTCATTCATCTACCAAATTGGGAAAAGAAGTCATTCAAGCTCCAAGTCTCAAGCTCCAAGTTCAAGTCTCCTTTTCTTTTCAATTTCAAGTAGGTTAGCTTCAATCAAGGTATGTGGGTAATCCACAATGGGTTCCTTCCACCCTTGTGCCCAAAACCCCTAATTTTTATTTTGATTGGAGATGACTGATTTTGATGTTTTTCCTGGTATGGATTGGTTGTATGCTTGTTATGCTTTGGTTGATTGTCGTACTCGGATTGTCAGTTTCAAGTTTCCAAATGAACCCATCTTAGAGTGGAAGGGTAGTCCTTCATCCTCGAAGGGTCGTTTTATATCTTATCTTAAGGCTAGGAAGATCATTTCTAAAGGTTATATGTATTATATAGTTCGGGTTATAAACACAGAGTCTGAAACCCCATCACTTTAGTTTGTTCCTATTGTGAATGAGTTCCCAGAAGTGTTTTCCAAGGATTTGCCCGGAGTCCCTCCCGAATGGGAAATTGACTTTGGGATAGATCTTCTTCAAGATACGAATCATATCTCTATTCATCTTTATAGAATGGCTCCCACAGAACTTAAGGAGTTAAAGTATCAGTTGAAGGATCTTCTCAATAAGGGTTTCATCAGGCCTAGCATTTCTCTATGGGGTTCCCCAGTTTTGTTTGTGTGGAAAAAGGATGGTTCCCTTAGAATGTGTATTGACTACTGTCAGTTGAAAAAGGTCACAATTAAGAATAAGTATCCCATTCCTAGGATTGATGGCTTGTTCGATCAGCTTCAAGGTGCTAGTTTCTTCTCCAAGATCAATCTTAGATTTGGTTATTATAAGCTTCATGTTCAGGAGTATGATATTCCGCAGACAGCCTTCAGGACTTGGTGTGGTCATTATAAATTTGTTGTTATATCTTTTGGTCTAACGAATGCTCGCAGCCTTTATGAATTTGATGAACCATGTGTTCAAACAATATTTGGATATGTTTGTGATTGCTTTTATTGATGATATCCTTATCTACTCTCGTAGTGAGGAGGAGCATGCAGACCATTTGAGAGTTGTGTTGCAAACTCTCAAGGATCGACAATAGTTTTCTAAGTTTAGCAAGTGTGAGTTTCTAATGCAGTCTGTTGCTTTATTGGGTCATATTGTGACTAGAGATGGTATTCGAGTTTATTCTCAAAAGATTAAGGCAGTAAAGAACTGGTCTGGACCCACTTCCCCATCTGATATTAGGAGTTTTTTGGGTTTGGCTAGTTACTACAGGAGGTTTGTGGAAGGGTTTTCTTCCATTGCTGCCCCATTCACTCGGTTGACTCAGAAAAATGTTAAATTTTAGTGGTTCGATCTATGTGAGAAGAAATTTCAGGAATTGATGACTAGGTTTACCACAACACCAATGTTGGCTCTACCCGAGGGCCTAGATGACTTTGTTGTGTATTGTGATGCTTCTAGAACTGTCTTGGGTTGTGTTTTGATGCAGCGTAGTAAAGTGATTGCTTATTCCTTTAGAAAGCTTAAGATCCATGAGAAGAACTACCCTACTCATGATCTTGAGTTAGCAGTTGTAGTTTTTGCTTTGAAGATTTGGAGATATTACTTGTATGGTGTGCATGTGGATGTATTCATCGATCATAATAGTCTCTAGTATGTGTTCACTCAAAAGGAATTGAATCTGCGTCAAAGGAGATGGCTTGAGCTCCTTAAGAATTATGATATGAGTGTGCTTTACCACCCGACTAAGGCAAATGTTGTAGCATATGCACTTAGTCTGTTTTCTATGGGTAGTGTGTCTTCAGTTGAAGACAAAAAGAAGGAATTGGTTAAGGAGGTTCATAGGCTTGCTCGGTTGGGAGTTTGCCTTATGGACTCGACATAAGGTGGTGTTATTGTTCAGAATGGTTCTGAATCATCTCTGGTAGTTGAGGTGAAGGAAAAGCAAGACAGTGATTCTATTTTGCTCAGCTAAAGGGTGCAGTCCATCAACAAAGAGTAGATGTTTTCTCCCAAGGGAGAGATGCTGGGCTACGTTATTAGGGTCAATTGTGTTTGCCAGATATTGATGGGTTAAGACAGCATATTTTTACTGAGGCTCATAGTTCTAGATATTCTATTCACCCTGGTGCCACCAAGATGTACCATGACCTAGGGGAAGTCTATTGGTGGAGAGGTATGAAGAGAGACATAGCCGGTTTTGTGGATAAGTGTCCCAACTGTCAGCAAGTGAAGGTATAGCATCAGCGACCGAGTGGTATGACTCAGGATATTGACCTTCCTACTTGGAAGTAGGAAGCGATCAATATGGAATTTATTACTGGGTTGTCTCGTACTTGAAGGCAACATGATTCTATTTGGGTGATTGTGGATAGGATGACTAAATCAGCCCACTTCTTGGCTGTTAAGACTACGGATTCAGCATATGAATATGCCAGACTCTACATCCGTGAGATAGTCCGATTTCATGGTGTTCCTTTGTCTATCATTTTAGATAGGGGTTTCTCAATTTACATCCCAGTTTCAGAGATCATTTCAGAGAGGTCTTGGTAGACAGGTGAAGCTTAGCACAGCTTTCCACCCACAAATGGATGGCCATGCAGAGTGTAATATTTAGAATTCAGAGGATATGTTGAGAGCTTGTGTGATTGATGTCAAAGGTAATTGGGATGATCACTTACCTCTTATCGAGTTTTCCTACAACAAAAACTTTCACTCTAGCATCCAGATGGCTTTTTATGAGGCACTTTATGGCCGAAGGTGTAGATCTCCTATTTGTTGTTTTGAGATAGGTGAGGCATCTTTGATTTGTCCAGATATAGTTCATGAGACTATGGAGAAGGTTGAGATTATTAGGGAGAGGTTGAAGACCTCCCAGAGTCGACAAAAATCATATGCGGATGTGAGAAGAGGGGAGTTAGAATTTGAATTTGATGATTGGGTTTTTTCTAAAAGTGTCACCCATGAAGGATGATATAAAATTTGGTAAGAAAGGAAAGCTTAGTCTCCATTTTGTAGGTCCTTATCGGATTCTGAGGAGAGTTGTTAGTGTTGCTTATGAGTTGGAGAAACGGTTCATCCAGTTTTCCATATTTCCTTGTTGAAGAAGTGTGTTGGTGATTCGACCTTGATTGTTCCTTTGGAGTATGTGGGTGTGAAGGATAGTCTCACTTACGAGGAGGTTCCCCTGGAGATCCTTGATAGTCAGATTTCGAGGTTCAGAAACAAAGAAGTCGCTTTGGTAAAATTTCTTTGGAGGAATCAGCTTATTGAGGAGCTACTTGGGAAGCAGAAGAAGCCATGAAAGCTAAGTACCCTCATATCTTTCCTTTTAATCCAGTTTCTGCTTGAGGTAGTAGTTTCCTTATTAATATGTCTATTCTACTTTATTCCATAAGTTCCCCTCATGATCTTAGCATGAATGCAAGTTTTCAAAAGCAAGTTCAGTTAGGTTTTGAGTTCAAGCTTAGTTCTCATGTTTATTCCTTGGTTTTCATATTTGTTGATTGGTTGGGCTATTTTCTCTCCAAATTTCCTTTCTTGGAGAAAATTGAATTTTCATCTTTCAGCTTGTGCTAAGGATGATGCATTTCGCACTAGAGGATCTGCGATTTGCACGTTACTTTGCACACCCAAACAAGATTCTCAGCTACCCTCAGGCGAAGGCTAGGTGCATTTCGCACTAAGCAAAGTGCTCTTCGCACTTGCCCGAGGAAGAACACCTGAAGCTTCCAATTTGTACTCTTTTTCTAATTTTTCTAGTACTTTTATCCTAGTACTTGCCCTTTTTGGTAAATTTCCTTTTGTACAAACACAAGTACTCTTTCCCTTTGCTTCTTTTTTGGATCAAATAGCTTTAATTCACCTTTTTCATCAACAACACCTTGAAGAACACCAAGAATAGTTTATGAATTTCAAATTTCCAACACTCTCAATTTAACTCGGATTGACTCCAAATTTAAAATATAGCCTCTCCTCAATATAGAAAACAAAGCTCGGTAAAAATTAGACTCAATTCAATCCAAATTGAAGAGACCCATTTTGTGTTCTTCAAATTCTTCAAAGTTCAAAAATGGCAGATCCTTCAAACCTCAACCAAATGCTTCAAAATTTGAGATTCAAGTTCCTTATGAATATTAAATCAAATCCCAATAGGTATGAAGTCTCAAATCAACCTAAATATATGAAACCCTTGATTTTGTTCTTCAAGCTTCTTTACCTAACAATGGTGAAATCTTCAATTTTAACTCTAAACAAGATGAAATCTCATATCTAGACTCAATTGATACTAGAGAACACGATTCTAGTAGCAGAAACTCAAACAAACACAACATCAAATAATTTTTTGTGATTTTTTTCTCAAAAATGTTTTTCCCCAATTTTTTTTTAAAAATTTTCTGATTTATGAACATTGGATTAAGAATTGATTGAACAATCCTTTAGCCTAAACCATATCATAAATCCTAATTGGGGATACCAATTGAAATCTTTCAATAACACGGAAATTAAAGATAGATGAGAAATAGGAGATTAGAAGTGAAGAAAGAAAGGCTTAATTGAATTCAAAACTAAACCAAGGGGGAAGAGAGCTTGAATTCCATATAAATGAGAAACTCAAATGTATCCACAAATGAGCAATATTAAGTGAAAATCAAGGTAAAGGAGTTTTAGATCAACAATGGGAATCCACCCATTACTAACCTAGATTAACACTAGCTACACTAAGCTAAACCAAGGGAATCCACCCTCTAACGAGATACACTCAAAAGAGTTCTTCAATTCCCAATTCAACATAATATAAGGAATGGAAATGACTAAAGCTTTTATTTATAGTGTTTACTTTGTACAATTAACGGCTCGAAAGTAACATTGGAAGACTCTAAACTCAACCCATGATGGGTCTTGTGTGATAGGAGGTGCATTTGAAGTGCTAAACACACCATGTATTTTGTTTCTCACACCTTGCAGTGAGAAATGTGGTGCTTAACGCACCAGGCATTGTGCCCTTCGCACCCTACGCCGCATCTTGAGGCGGATCCACTGTCAGCCTCTTCTTCATTACATACGATCATCCACAAGTTGTAGATCCTTGATTAACGGACCTCAATGGTCTCCAAAGCATATTTCTTCATGAATAGATCTTGTAGGGCTTGGATTTATTTAGCTTGGCTCATAGTGAATGGCCTTGTAGAGGTTGTGTTGGGCAATATCTTATCACAAGCCATCAGAGAAAGAGTGAAACAAAAGATATTTAGAAGTTGATAGAGTCAAGGACGTACGATAAGGAATAAAACAAGATGGAATATTTTCGAGGAATGCCTTATAGCCTTAAACAGATAGGATATGGATGTCATCGTACCGATCCAGGAGTATCCACGACACACTTTGCTCTTGTACTGGTGAGACTGGTGAACCTAATGCTCTGATACCACTCTTTTACGACCCAAAATTGGTCTATGATGGCGCCTACTAAATTCCCCAAGTAGGCAAGCCAATCCTAAGAAATGTGAAAGTATAGTAAACATTTAAATAAGAAAAACAGAAGAGAAAAATATAATAAGATATGGGCCAACAATAGATATATACCAATTATACAAAATATACAACAATGGCCTTAAAGAAATCGGGAAAGACAAAATATATATAGAAACTAAACTTGGACCTGGTGTCACCATTACAAGAGAATCTAAAGTACGGAATAAAGCTATACAACATATGATGTCTATCAAAAATACAAAATATAGAGAAGAGTAGAATGAAAGTAACAAAGGTCTCTAATTGCCGGGAGCTCACCAAGATCCAAACAATAGTTGGCCATGAACGAATGGATGGTCACTGAGGGTGGCTCGTACTAGGTGCTGCATCTAAAATAGATGCAGAAGTGTAGTATGAGTATCAAAACACAGGGTGCTCAGTAGGCATCAAAGGATGATCTAGTTCTAAAAGATATTATATTATAAGGTACTTAAAAGTAAGCTAGCTGTAGTGATCCACCTAAATTCTAGCTATAATGAGAAAACTGAAAACAGAACAATCCAAGCTAATAGTGAAGATATAGTAATAAGGGAAAAAGGCACTGAAATACACACAATCAATCATAAAATGCAATGCAATATGAGATAGATGTGGTGCAGTATAAGACTAATGCAACATGAGTCCAGAATCTAAATCAGACAAAACAGTAAGTAAACATTAGTTTGAAATCCTACATCGGATATGCAACAGGTAAATATTAGTCTGAAATCCCAGCAACAGACATGCAATAAGTAAAATTGCCCTCCACGAAGCTCTAATAAATAATAAGTGAGGCTTTCAGTCTTAGAAACCAAAATCAGTACTAAAGTAGTACAAATCCTTTTCCGGAATCCAAAATGCATAGAGTCAGTGAAAACCTCCTTTTAACTTAGAAAAACAAACAATTTTTTCTTAGAAAACCCCTTTATGTAACAAGTTCATGAATGTGCAAATGACTATGTGCAATATAGGAATCAAATAAATGCAGGAATATACACATAAGATAGGGAAAACCCGCCCTCCAAACAAGGTACTCACCTGGAACTCCACCAATTCCAAAGCTATCATGTGTCAAACTCGGGGGGAGGGGGGAGTAACTGGCACCTGATGCCAAAACATAGGCCAAAGTTTACCCTGCTGAACCATTTGTCAATGGTGCATAGAAGCCATATACAATCAAGAAAATAATAAAGTATATCTTAGCTTAAAAATCATACCTCGATTGACAAGGCCCCTAACAATAGCTCTAGAAAGAAACCAGTTACTCCCAATAGTTCATATAATGCAATAAGCATGTAGCACATAAGTTATGTTAGGGTCATGGAGGCTACCATGATATCTCGCAAAGCATAAACACTATGCGGGCCTTCAAGGCCTCCATGATCTCTATATAAAAACTAAAAACATGTTTATACAATGTAAACTAGGCCAATAAGCCACTAAAATGTCAAGAAAATAATAACAAGGCCCAATTGTCTAACAAGCTATAACTAATAATCATACAAGGCCCAAATGGCCACCATCGTAGCTTTGTAACCTAACAGACTAGTCTGCAAGCCTCTATTAATATAATACTTTGTAGGACAGGGCCCCAACCTACCCAAAATCTATAAATAGTAAAAAGGTGAACCTCTGAGACTCTAGCGACCCCTGGAAAGAAATTAGTCAACCAACCTATTTAAAGCTCAGCTATGCCACCTGATAGGTCTGTCTAATCGTAGGTCACGACCTGCAGGCATGAGTGCAGTACCCCCAGGAAATGGGGCATTAGTAAGAAATAATTTACTGAGCATATAAGGTAAACTAAAAACTGAAACTGAAGTATAAGGACTGAACAAAAGGGGTAGGTGTAAAATAGAAGTACAATACTTTACTTTCTTATGATAATGAAGAATTTAAACATATAACAAATAATAACTGACCTGGCTGGCATAATCGTGGCTAGTACAAATAGCATACAATTGCCATAAGTCCTAACAGGTGCACCATGCTAGCCCCCTTACCTGGACCCCAATGATGATCTGATCTGAACTATTTGAATGTACATGGGTCATGAATCTGTAAAACTTTGAGGCTCTATGGTACCATATAAGTGTTTCCCCATAGGTACAACCAGCCCATCCCATAGATACAGTCTGGCCTACCCGTAGGCACAGTTTACCCGGCCTGAAGGCACGGTAATATAATGTAACTGTTGCCCCATTTGTATAGATTGTCCATCCCATAGGTACGATCTGCCCATCACAAAGGCTTGGTAATATAATGTAACTATTGCCCTGCAGTTTTAGCCTGCCCATCCCATAGGTACGGTCTTCCTATCCTGAAGGCACGATAATAGTAACCAGAATGTCGACTCCAAAACCCTGCAGTGTAAGTGTTTATTGAGGCCAAAACAAGCTCATACGCGGCAACAAGATGATAAAAACAATACAATAATATCATGTAATCAGAGGTTTCCTCAATACAATCATAACATGCTTTTCTAGGCTGCTAAGTAAGGAATAGAGTGTTACTAATAGTCATTATATCATGTCGTGGAGAAAAACTCAATACTATAAGGCCAAAACTCGAATAATGATGTTACACAGGCTATACAAGCTTTGGACTGAAATGTTATTCAAAAAAGTGAAAATAAAGCCTTAACATACCTTTTAACCGAAACCCCAATGGTATCTCTATAAAGCTTAACCAACCAAGGTAATGCAACGATTGCTAGAATCAACAAGGCTGTAAGAATGAGCCATAGACAATTGATAAAGCGTTAAGGTCGTTAGTATGACCAGACCTATATAACTCAACAAATTACATAATAATATTTACCAAATAAAAATCTAATAACCACAACAAGAAGCTATCAACATCTCACAAGAGCAGCAAGCTCCCGAGGAAATATAACATGGCGTACTTTACACTGCTCAATCCAACAACTATCGTACGTGACTAAAATAAGAATAACACCAACCCCTAGTAACTAAAATAACTTAACACCATGAATATACATCCATAATAACCCAACTCAATTAGACAAAGGGACTGCCCGGAGCAACCATATACAAAATACTGCTTCGTTTCTTGAAAATCTAAAAAATGATACTGGAACATGGAATTACGAAGGAGGGTCATAGGAAGAAGATTACCTCAACAAAAAGATTTTCAATACGAATCTAAATAAGTTTTTAGAAGAATCCATCACAAGCTGTAAAAATATACGACAAGAAAACATGACAAACAAGCCGGTAGCAATAGGTTCCTCCTTTGAATTAATTCTAAAGCTCAAATTAAGAACATATCGAGGATTTAGAACTCTTACCTTCTAATAAATAGACGCTAACAATATAGAATTACAAAACCCATGAGCTTCTTACTTTCAGTAACAACAAACGGAGTAAAATTCAATGGAAAAACTATACCAAAATGATGAGCTCACGACGTAGAGTAATTTTCGTTAAATTTCTGAGTTTAAAGCATAAACATCTATGTAAATGTCTAGAGTTTATATCTGATTTTCCATGGTTTTTGATCTTTGTTAATGAGTTCAACACTATGGAGAAACAGATTTATAAAGGCCATCTGACTTAGGGGCTGGGGGCCCACCTTAACGTTCTTGCTTGCGCAGTCTCATAAAAATGTGAATATCTCTCTATTTGATATCATATTGATATGTGGTAAACTGCGTTTGAAACTAGACTCATAGACCTTTGATTTGGTGGGTTGGGGGCCTTCTAAGTCTTTATATATTGGCAGAATTTTTTTGAGTCATTTGATCAAAATTTTCAGAGAATTTCTTAGTGGAATTTATAATAACTTTTCTCGACTTTTATTTTGCAACTTTATTGACTTGAAAACATAACATACTATTATTGTGAAATTAAAATACCTCATAAATCATCCTCCGTAACATATTAAGACCTTAGTCTTATCCCAAAAGTATGAGATAATTTAAACGTTTGAATGGACAAGGTGTTACATCATCTCCTCCTTAGGGACATTCATTCTCGAATGATGATAATGTTTGTGGCATCACCGAAAAGAACTCATATAATACACAAGTAACGTACCTCAAGTACACAAATGCGGGTCAAATATTTGTCTATTTTAAATATCATATGAAGGAGTGAACAACTGAGGATATCTCAATTTCATATCCTCTTTAATTTCCCACATTATCTCCTTGATATTACAGTTCCTCCATAACACTTTCACTGAAGCTATATCCTTATTTCATAATAACTTAATTTTGCAGTCTACTACGGCTATAGATAATTTTGCATAAGACAGTTCCTCTAAAATCTGAACATTTGTTGTCGATACTATATGTGTTGGATCTTTGATACACTTTCATAATAGAGAAACATGAAAGACTGGGTGCACTGGTTCTAATTATGGAGGCAACTCTAGCTGGTAAGTAACGCTGCCTACCTGTCGCACAATATGGTAAGTTCCAATATATCGAGGCCTCAATTTTCCTTTCCTGTAAAATCGCATAACGCTCTTCATTGGAGAAACCATCAAAAAGACCTAGTTGTCAACATTGAACTCTAAGTCCTGTTCCCTACCATCTTAATATGATTTTTGGTGGCTCTGAGCTATCAACAATTACTCTTTGATCGGCTTAACATTTTTCATGGCCTATTATACTACATCAGGTCCAAGAAACCCTGACTCTCAACCTTTGAACTAACCAAGAAGGGATCGACATTTATGCCCATATAAAGCCTTGTATGGTTCCATACCGATGCCTTAATGATAACTGTTATTATGAGAAAACTCAATAAGTGACAAGTGAACATCCCATTTCCCTGTGAAATCTAGAACACATGCCCGTAACATATCTTTGAGCATCTAGATTGTACGTTTGGATTGTCTATTAGTCTACGAATGAAAATTTGAACTAAGATTAACCTGAGTCCTAAAACCCTTCTGGAAAGATCTCTAGAATTATGTTGTAAATGGTTCCCCTCAATATGAAATAACCAATATTGCACACTATGAAGTTTGAATTTTTCTCTACTGTGCAACCCAACCTACTCTTCAGCTGAGAATATGGCCCTAATTGCAAAACATTGGACCATTTTTTCAACCTATCAATAATCACCCAAATATAATCAAACTTCTACCATGAAGAAGGCAAACTTGTGTCAAAAATCCATGTTTATGGCCTCCCACTTCCACAATGGAATATCTATCTCCTAAGTCATCCCACTGGGCTTCTGATGCTTTACATTTATCTGCTAACAATTTTGGCACAGTTCCATAAACAATGCTATGCCCCTCTTTATGCCCGACCACCGAGAAATACCCATAGTATTATGATACATTTTCATGGATTTTGGGTGAATAGAGTAACGAGAATGGTATTCCTCTTCCATAACTTATTGTCGAAGCCCTGCAATATCTGAAACATATAACTGATCTTTGAATCTGAGGACTCTATCTCCTGCTATATCAAAGGCTAAAGACTCCCGCTATTATGCTTTTATTCTAAGCTACTCTAAGTTGGAATCCTCATGTTGTCATGCCTTTACCTCCACAACTAGAGATGATATGGCAGTGTCCTGAACTGTGACCCTAGTATCATTGGCGTCTAATAATCTGACCCCCAAACTAGCTAGTTGCTGGAGCTCCTGGTCCATCTCCCACCTCTCAGCTCCCAAATGCGATAGACTTCCCATAGACTTATGACTGAGGGCATCCACTACTATATTGGCTTTGACTGAATTATTTAGGATATCCACATCATAGTCATTCAGTAATTCAAGCCATCAGTTATATCACATGTTTAACTCTTCCAATCTATGAATATACTGGAGGCTCTAATGATCTGCATAAATACCAACATCAACTCCATACAAGTAAGGCCTCCAAAACTTTTAAGGCATGAATAACTGCAGCCAACTCTAGATCATGGGTTGGGTAGTTCTTCTCATTCTTGTTTAATTGTCTAGAAGCATAAGCAATTACCTTTCCGTGTTGCATCAAAACAAAAACAAGACTCATGCTTGAAGCATCCCAATACATATCCCTCTTGACCTTCTGGTAAGGTCAGAACCAATGCTAAAGTCAATCTATCTTTCAGCTTTTGAAAACTCTGCTCGCAGGTCATGGTTTACTGAAACATAGTTTCTTTTTAAGTCATCTTTTTCAAGGGTGCTAAAAGTAAAGAAAATCCTTCCATAAACCTTATGTAATACCTTGCTATCCCCAAAAAGCTACAAACTTTTGTCAGGGTCATGGGTCTAGGACAAGTCTTCACGGCCTCAATCTTTTGTAAGTCAACCTGAATACCAGCATTTGATATAATAAGGCCCAAATGGGCCATATAATGCAACCAGAACACACTATTTGGGAGCTTAGCAGCCAACCTGTCACGACCCGATTTCTCGGTCATGATGGCACCTACAACCCCTGGTAGGTGAACCAATCCCCGTAGCCCAGGACAGTTAGTAACAGGCTACTACCTAGAAAGTAAGGGAACAAGACGAAGAAAATAGATAACAAGGATATAAATATATACATATACGGAAACTAAACCAAACCCCAAGACCTGGTATCACAGTATAGAAACAAACTACACACATGGATTACAAATAATCCAAAACAATATATACAGATGTCTCTGAATGGTAATAGAGTACATGAAGCAAAAGATAAACTAAAGCTAAGCTTCGATCGCGAAGAGCTCACCCTCAGTCTGAATTAGTCCCCAACAGATCTCCAAGCACGAATCACAGCGATCTAACGGCGATGGCCCACGCTAGGATCTGCACCCAAAGATGCAGGGGGGTAGGGGTGAGCACCAAATGCGAAGCATAAGGTACCCAGTAGGTATCAAAGGCCGACTGGGCACATATAAGATAAAAGCGTAGTAACAGACAGAATAAAAGCAAGCAGTCACAGAAATCAACGAAAGGTACACAGGAACTAGCCCAGAGGGAAATCAACAGAACCCCATGTGAGGCTAGTAAGGAAAATATAAACGCCATAGGCACAGGTGAAAGTAAGAAATAACGCATCTGGGGTCCTTGCAATAACAGTGTACACATAATAAGTTTACGAAATGGACAGTATACTGGTAACCTCAAGTGTAAGAAGAAGAGAGAAAGAGTAATGATAGGCATGCTTAGAGACATGAATTAAGACCAACTAATCATATCAATCTCAAATCCAGCAACTAACAGTCTAGCAGTAACCAATTTTATAATTAACCGTAACAGGGAACAATTCTACAAGTAAATAGAAAGAGTCTACCTACAGTCCCCCGGCCGCCCATACAACCGAGGAACACAAACAAGTGAAAACAAACCCTCCGGCATCCCATACTACCGGAGCGTACAATCAACAAACAACAAACAAGGGTGGAACCTCAAACAATGAATGATATGATGCATGAAGATCTCAAGTGAAATGTTATCTCTGTATGTACCTCCTCCGGTGCCGATCTGGCCCAGCAGGTAGGTTCCATGGAAGGACACTGCCCGTATACCTCTACTCCACCATATACCCTTCCTCCTGCACACGCATCCCGTAGCCCCTGGCCCGAATGGCAAGGTCCATGGAGGTCCCAGACCCCATACTAAAACTCAGTATCAAAACATGTGACCCGGAAGCAAGTCCGGTATCAAGATAGAGACCCAGTCTCGAATATGCATGCCTAGACCCTGTCCAGGACTAAAGTAGTAGGAAAATATCTCAAAAAAAAACCCTCCAAGGGTGCCCGGGCCATGAAAGGTTTAGAAAATGGTGCTAGTAGGCCCGAAACCCAAGCCGTAGTAAAACCTGTATAAAACCTCTTTATATGCATGAAAATGGTATGATCAAACACAATAGCTGCCCAGCAGCTCACATTCAACCTATTGACCCTGCATAGGCCCATAGCTACTCAGCAAGCATAACCAGCCTAGAAGGATAATTCTATGCCCGGGACTCGCGGACATTCCCAAAATCCCACCTTCTAGGTTCCAGAGTCAACAAGGCCTCACAGGACCACAAGGGTAAATAAAATATATCCGCAAATACTACAAGCAACGGAGGAATAAAAATAGGCGGACATGAATAAAGCGGTCGAGGTCTGTGGTACCAACCTAATAAACCAACCCAAGGATGCCCATTAATACAATTTTATTCTATATATGCGGAGTCTAGGGAAAATAAACCGTAACCTACCTGTCGTCCGATGATAAGTTGCTAGGACGATAATGTCCAAGCTCGAACCACTCTGAAAAGCTCACTTCTTTATTGCGTATGTACGAGCTCAAAAGTTCAATGAAAAATCTCAACTTTCAGATGTCGTGTCCCATAATTTCCATTCCAACATCATAGTTGTGGACAATTCTATGCTTCCACTTTAGTCATAACTTAACTTATACTGTTTTTATGCTAAGAAGGAATTGCTTCGGAGGAGTTCAATAAGAACTTATGTCGGCAACTTAGTGGAACTGTAAGACTTTTTCTAATGCTATATGCATATGGATAATATGCTGAGCAATATATTCTAGTACTACTGGACACCACTATTAATTGTTGTCCCTCCCCTTTTACTTACACGTATAAGGGGAGGTGGCAATATAGAAAGAATCCTTTTACCCCGTTATATATATTCGGGTATTGCATAGGTTCGTGGTAAAATAAATATAGCTTTTTAAATATACCATAATTAATAGAAAATTATTTCGAATAAAACCTACTATATTATAATAATAATTTTCAACATAACTAAATTTACTATCTCCGTTAAAATATTACAATGTATAAAAACCTTATAAAATAAATACATATACACTTATATCGTAACAAAAATATTTTTCATAAACCTTTAAAATATTTTGAAAAGGTAATAATAATATAACTTTTTACCAAATTCAACTTTAAAATAAAATATTTTCAAATAAACGCGCGATGCTAATAAAATTCTTAAGCTTAGGCTCGTAATTCACCATCGCACGATTTTGATACTCAAGAACTCTCTTGGAATCCTCCCTTATGTTTTCTCACTGTTTCAGAACTGAAATGGCGTTTTAAAACGTGAAGTTGAGGCTTAAATCGATTTTGACCCGACCCGGTTCGCGACCCGGTTCGCAACCCATTTTCTGCCAGATAGTCGGCGGTAAAATAGTCAATACTTTTTACTCAGAGATCAGTTGTACGTGAGGTTTTGTGCGTAGGAAACTAGACTCGTAGACCTTCGATTTGGTATTTTGGGGGACTTCTAACTCTTTATATGTTGAGAGAAAAGCTCCGAGACATTTTACCCAAAGTTCAGAAAATTTATTAAAGAACTTACGATAACTTTTGCCGACTTGCTTGACTTCAAAACTTATCATACGACCAAACAAATGAACCCGGCACCAAACTACCGGTACCGACAAGCCTTCAATGACTTGGGTCCGCTACAACAAGCTCTAACGGCACAAGAAAAATGTGTATGTGGAAATGACCGGAAGGGTCATTACATCATCCACAACTAAAAAGGACTTTCGTCCTCGAAAGTCAAGGTCAAGGGGGTACCTGAAGGCTCATACAGCTGCGGATACTGAGCCTGCATATCTCTCTCGGTCTCTCAGGTAGCCTCCTCGACTGGACGGTGCCTCCACTGAACCTTAACAACCGGGATCTCTCGAGACCTCAATCTCCTGACATCTCTGGCAAAAATAGTTGTCGGCTCCTCAACAAAGGCTAAACCCTCACCCAACTGAATTGAATCCCACTATAACACATGAGACTCATCTGGAACATACCGACGCAACATCGAGACATGAAATACAGAATGTATAGCTAAAAACATCGGAGGCAAGGCTAGCTGATAGGCAACGCTACCAACCCTCTGAAGAATCTGGAACGGCCCAATGTACCTGGGGCTAAGCTTGCCCCGCCTACCAAATCTCATCACGCCCTTCATGGGCGATACACCGAGAAACACCAAGTCACCGACACTAAACTCCAAGGCACGAAGCCTACGATCAACATAACTCTTCTGCCTGCTCTGAGCTGCCCAAAGTCTGTCCTGAATCACTCGAACTCGGTCTAAGGAATCTCAAAGCAAATCTGTGCTATGTGGCCCAACACTAAAACCATCAAACCAACCTACCAGTGATCTGCAACGCCTGCCATACAAAGCCTCAAAAGGTGCCATGCCGATACTCGAATGGAAGCTGTTATTATAAGCAAACTCTGCCAAGGGAACAAACTGATCCCAAGAACCTCCAAAGTCAAGAACACAGGCCCGAAGCATGTCCTCCAGAATCTGAATGGTCCTCTCAGACTGGCCATCTGTCTGAGGGTGGAAAGAGGTACTAAGGTGAACCTCTGTACCCAAATCTCGCTGAATAGCCCTCCAGAACTGAGATGTGAACTGATTGCCGCGGTCTGAAATAATAGAAGCTGGGACCCCATGCAATCGAACAATCGCACGAAGGTAGATCTGAGCTAACCTCTCTGCACCATAAGAAGTCTGAACCGGGAAGAAATGTGCTGACTTAGTCAGCCTATCAACAATCACCCATATGGAATCAACCCATGAGAAGTACGAGGCAAACCAACAACGAAGTCCATAGTAATCCCTTCCCACTTCCACTCAGGAATGGGAAGTCGCTGCATCAAACCACCAGGTCTCATGTGCTCGAACTTAACCTGCTGACAGTTCAAGCATCGAGATACGAAATCTGCTATATCCCGCTTCATACCACTCCACCAGAAAATCTGCCTCAAGTCTCTATACATCTTTGCTGTGCCAGGGTGAATGGAGTATCTAGTACAATGTGCCTCATGAAGTATCAACTGAATCAAATCACTAATCCTCGGAACATAAAGGCGACTATCAAATCTCAGAACCCCATGAATCTAGAGTAGCCTGGCTGGTCTCACCCTGAACAACCCGATCACGAAGGTCACACAACTGCTGATCCTCAAACTGACGGCTCTGAATCTGATCAACCAAAGTAGAACGAACATCAATACTGGCAAGAACTCTGCTAGGATCCGACAGGTCAAGCCTAACAAAATGGTTAGCCAAGGACTGGATGTCCAAGGCCAACGGTCGCTTTGAAACTGAGAGAGAAGCTAGGCTACCCATACTAACTGCCTTCCGACTCAAGGCATCCACTACCACGTTTGCCTTGCCCGGATGATATAGAATAGTGAAGTCATTGTCCTTCAGTAACTCGACCCATCTCATCTGTCTCGAGTTCAACTCTCGTTGACTCGTGATATACTGAAGACTATGGTGATCAGTGAAGATCTCACAGTGAACTCCATATAGGTAATGCCTCCAGATCTTGAGCGCGAAAACTACCGCCGCCAACTCTAAGTCATGAGTGGGGTAGTTGTGCTCGTGAACCTTCAGCTGCCTCGACGCATATGCTATTACTCGACCCTTTTGCATCAACACACAACCAAGACCAACCCCAGAAGCATCACAGTACACGGATAACCTCTGACCCTCAACCGACAAAGTCAAAACTGGAGCTGAAGTCAATAAGGCCTTAACCCTCTGGAATCTATCCTCACACTGATCCGACCACTGAAATGGGACATCCTTCCTAGTCAGCATAGTCAAGGGTGCTGCTATGGAAGAAAATCCCTCAACGAACCGTCTGTAGTAACCTGCTAACCCAATAAAGCTGCGGACCTCAGTAGCAGTAGTAAGTCTAGGCCAATCACGAACCGCAGAAATCTTTCCCGGGTCAACCCTAATCCCATCCTTAGACACCACGTGCCCTAGGAATGCAACTGACTCAAGACAAAACTCGCAGTTTGAGAACTTGGCATAAAGCCGATGATCTCTCAAAGTTTGGAGTATAACCCTCAAGTGCTGCTCATGCTCATCTCTACTACGCGAGTATACCAAGATGTCGTCTATAAAAACTATCACAAATGAGTCCAAATACGGGCCAAAAACCCTGTGCATCAAGTTCATAAAGGCTGCGGGGGCATTAGTCAACCCACAAGACATCACCAGGAACTTATAATGGCCATAACGTGTCCTGAATGCTGTCTTAGGGATGTCCTCTGCCCTAATCCTCAACTGATGGTAGCAAGACCTCAAATCAATCTTCAAAAACTCAAATGAACCCTGAAGCTGGTCAAACAAGTCATCAATCCTCGATATCGGATACCTATTCTTCCCTGTCACCCTATTCAACTTCCGATAATCAATACACATGCGCATCGACCCATCCTTCTTCTTCACGAAGAGAATAGGAGCACCCCAAGGTGACACACTAGGTCTAATAAACCCCTTAGCTAACAGATCCTGGAGCTGCTCCTTAAGCTCCCTCAACTCAGCAGGAGCCATACGGTAAGGAGAAATAGAAATGGGCCTAGTGCCCGGCTCTAGCTCAATAGAAAAATCAATATCTCTCTCAGGTGGAAGGCCTGGCAGGTCGGTAGGAAACATATCGAGGAAGTCTCTAACCACATGAACAGACTCAAGAGAAGTAGGGTCAGCACTAACATCTCGGACATATGCTAGATAAGCTAAACACCCACGGGAGATCAACTTCCTAGCTTGAAGACAAGAGATGATCCCAAATGGGGCATGGCTAACCGAACCCTGCCACACAACCGGGGATACACCGGGCACGGCTATGGTAATGGTCTTCTCATAACAATCCAAAACCACACGGTGAGGGGATAACCAGTCCATGCCCAGTATCACATCAAAATCTAGCATATCAAGAATCATCAGATCACCCCAAGTCTCTGAATCACCAATAGATAGCATACAAGATCTCACAATCCGATCCACTGCTAAAGAATCTCCTACTGGGGTCGAAACAGAAACAGGAACAGATAATGGCTCACTAGCCAACCCCAAACAAGGCACAAAGTAGGCAGATTCACATGAACAAGTGGATGCAGGATCAAATAAAGCCATAGCAGACTGATGGCACACAGAAATCGTACCTGTAATCACAGCATCTGAGGCCTCTGCCTCTGCTCTCCTAGGGACCGCGTAAAACTTACGATGACCTCCACCTGCCCGACCGCCATCGCTACCACCTACTCTGCCGCGCGGAGCACTACCTCTACTCTGACGACCACCCCCTCTAGCCGGAGGCTGAACTGCTCGTAAAGGCTCGGCCAACTGAACTGTACCCTGCTGAGGGCAATCTCTAGCAAAATGACCAATCGCACCACAAGTAAAACAAGCCCCTGACGGCCTACTCAGTCGAGATGAACCAGCAGATCCCGTATGACCACCACGACCTGATGCCCCAGAACTGTACCCCTCGAAACTGGCGTATTAACCCTGATGGCTGCTCTGACACTGCTCGAACTGGGTACTACCGAAAGTCTGAAGGGAAGCCTGAACCGGTCGGCTGGACTGACCCTGGTGCTGCTGTGGCTGATGACTCCGGCTCCACTGGCCAGGACCTCTCCCACCATATCTGGAACCACTATAGACACCCTGATGTCGAGGCCTCTTATCTCTGGACCCCTGATCATGTCGCTGTAAGTCCTCCACAGTGCGGGCATAGTCTACAATAGCCTGGAATGATTGACCACTGGCAATCAATATCTCAGCTGGCTGCCTGATCTCTGGCCTCAAACCCCATACAAATCTGCGAATCCTATCTGCCTCGGTAGGAATGATCATAGCTCCGAACGGTGCTAGCTGATGAAAACGGGTCTCATACTCTAAGATAGTCGTAGATCCCTGCATAAGGTGAGTAAACTGCTCCCTGCGACGCTCACGATCACTCTGTGGTAGGAACTTGGCCATAAAGGCCTCATAAAACTCAGACCAGGTCAAAGGAGGTGACGATGGTGGTCTACAAGCAACCTGGGCCCTCCACCATAACTTCGCTGGGCCCTCCAACTGATAGGTAGTATAACCAACCCCGTGAGTCTCCAACAAACCCAAATGATGCAACATCTCCTCACAAGTAGTAATAAAGTCATGTGGATCCTGTCCAGAAGTACCAGCAAACCTCGGAGGTGTTAACCTCAAAAACCTACTCAACGCCTTCTGCTCTAACTCTGTCATAGCTGGGCGAGGAGCAAGAGGTTGTGCAATGGATGGAACCGAAATGACCTTCGCACGGGGAGCCATAGTAGCAGGATGCGCTCCTGAGCTCTGTGCATCCAGGGATGCCCCCTGAGCAGATGCCTGCGCTACCTCAGAAGGTCGCCCTCCAATCACACCCAAAAGCTGTAATAGTAATCCCCGAATATCTGGAGACTGAGCTGCAGCTGGAGATGGCACATAACTGGGCACTGGAGCAGGTACTGGAGCTGGCGCTGGAGCTGGAGGCTCATCTCCGCGTGATGCCGATGATCTCGTATGAACCATCTGCGGAAGAAAGAAGTAGAACAAATTAGATTTTCAGAAAGTTCAAGGGTTCCACGCACGACACAGAATCAATGAGAGAGTCAAATTTCCTAAAATGTCACTGTAGCCTCCCAAAGATTGAGTACGGACGTCTCCGCCCGATCCGCAGGACTCTACTAGACATTTGCTCCTATACCGATAACACCGATGAACCTAAAGCTCTGATACCAAGTTGTCACGACCCAATTTCTCGGTCATGATGGCACCTACAACCCCCGATAGGTGAACCAATCCCCGTAGCCCAGGACAGTTAGTAATGGGCTACTATCTAGCAAGTAAGGGAACAAGACGAAGAAAATAGTTAACAGGGATATAAATATATACATATACGGAAACTAAACCAAACCCCAAGACCTGGTATCACAGTATAGAGCCAAACTACACACATGGAGTGCAAATAATCCAAAACAATATATACAGATGTCTCTGAATGGTAATAGAGTACATGAAGCAAAAGATAAACTAAAGCTAAGCTCTGATCGCCAAGAGCTCACCCTCAGTCTGAATTAGTCCCCAACAGATCTCCAAGCATGAATCACAGCGATCTAACGGCGATGGCCCACGCTAGGATCTGCACCCAAAGAT
Source organism: Jaltomata sinuosa (assembly GCA_003996215.1). Classification (NCBI taxonomy): domain Eukaryota; kingdom Viridiplantae; phylum Streptophyta; class Magnoliopsida; order Solanales; family Solanaceae; genus Jaltomata; species Jaltomata sinuosa. Next base: position 97,408 of record QJPP01003996.1, on the reverse strand, counting down.
GCAGGGGGTAGGGGTGAAGACCAAATGCGAATCATAAGGTACCCAGTAGGTATCATAGGCCGACTGGGCACATACAAGATAAAAGCCTAGTAACAGACAGAATAGAAGCAAGCAGTCATAGAAATCAACGAAAGGTACACAGGAACTAGCCCAGAGGGAAATCAACAGAACCCCATGTGAGGCTAGTAAGCAGAATATACACGCCATAGGCACAGGTGAAAGTAAGAAATAACGCACCTGGGGTCCTTGCAATAACAGTGTACACATAATAAGTTTACGAAATGGACGGTGTACCGGTAACCTCAAGTGTAAGAAGAAGAGAGAAAGAGTAATGATAGGCATGCTTAGAGACATGAATCAAGACCAACTAATCTTATCAATCTCAAATCCAGCAACTAACAGTCTAGCAGTAACCAATTTTATAATTAACCGTAACAGGGAACAATTCTACAAGTAAATAGAAAGAGTCTACCTACAGTCCCCCGGCCACCCATACAACCGAAGAACACAAACAAGTGAAAATAAACCCTCCGGCATCCCATACTACCGGAGTATACAATCAACAAACAACAAACAAGGGTGGAACCTCAAACAATGAATGATATGATGCATGAAGATCTCAAGTTAAATGGTATCTCTGTATGTACCTCCTCCGGTGCCGATTCGGCCCAGCAGGTAGGTTTCATGGAAGGACACTACCCGTATACCTCTACTCCACCGTATACCCTTCCTCCGGCACACGCATCCCGTAGCCCCTGGCCCGGATGGCAACGTCCATGGAGGTCCCAGACCCCATACTAAAACTCAGTATCATAACATGTCACCCAGAAGCAAGTCCGGTATCAAGATAGAGACCCAGTCTCGAATATGGATGCCCAGACCCTGTCCATGACTAAAGTAGTAGGAAAATATCTCAAAAAGAAACCCCTCCAAGGGTGCCCGGGCATAACCGGGTCTAAACAGTAGAAAGTCATCTCAGGTGCTCGGTCCGACCGAGGCTAAAAATCATCTCAAGTAGCAAGAAAACTCAACTAGCACCCCGGCCCTGCCGAGTCTAGCGTTAGTAGTAAAAGTGGTGTTTTAAAACATTATTTTACTTCCTTTTACCCAGGAATATGCACAAGTTAAATCAAACCATTTCCAAATTATTTCCATCAAAAACGGGCCCCCCGGGCCATGCAAGGTTAGAAAATGGTGCAAGTAGGCCCGAAGCCCAAACCGTAGTAAAACCTATTTATATGCATGAAAATGGTATGATCAAACACAATAGCTGCCCAGCAGCTCACATTTATCGACCCTGCACAGCCCCATAGCTACTCAACAAGCATAACCAGCCTAGAAGGATAATTCTATGCCCGGGACTCGCGGACATTCCCAAAATCCCACCTTCTATGTTCTAGAGTCAACAAGGCCTCACAGGACCACAAGGGTAAATAAAATATAACGGCAAGTACTAAAAGCAACGGAGGAACAAAAGTAGGCGGACATGAATAAAGCGGTCGAGGTCTGTGGTGCCAACCTAATAATCCGACCCAAGGATGCCAGCTAGTACAATTTTATCCGATATATGCTAAGTCTAGGGAAAATAAACCGTAACCTACCTGTCATCCGATGATAAGTTGCTAGGACGATAATGTCCAAGCTCGAACCACTCTGAAAAGCTCACTTCTTTATTGCGTATGTACGAGCTCGGAAGTTCAATGAAAAATCTCAACTTTCAGATGTCCTGTCCCATAAGTTCCATTCCAACATCATAGTTGTGGACAAATCTATGCTTCCACTTTAGTCATAACTTAACTTATACTGTTTTATGCTAAGAAGGAATTGCTTCGGAGGAGTTCAATAAGAACTTATGTCGGCAACTTAGTGGAACTGTAAGACTTTTCTAATGCTATATGCATATGGATAATATGTTGAGCAATATATTCTAGTACTACTGGACACAACTATTAATTGTTGTCCCTCCCTTTTTACTTACACGTATAAGGGGTGGTGGCAATATAGAAAGAATCCTTTTACCCCGTTATATATATTCGGGTATTGCATAGGTTTGTGGTAAAATAAATATAGCTTTTTAAATATACCATAATTAATAGAAAATTATTTCGAATAAAACCTACTATATTATAATAATAATTTTCAACATAACTAAATTTACTATCTCCGTTAAAATATTACAATGTATAAAAACCTTATAAAATAAATACATATACACTTATATCGTAACAAAAATATTTTTTATAAACCTTTAAAATATTTTGAAAGGGTAATAATAATATAACTTTTTACCAAATTCAACTTTAAAATAAAATATTTTCAAATATACGCGCGATGCTAATAAAATTCTTAAGCTTAGGCTCGTAATTCCCCATCGCACAATTTTGATACTCAAGAACTCTCTTGGAATCCTCCCTTATGTTTTCTCACTGTTTTGGGACAGAAATGGCATTTTAAAACGTGAAGTTGAGGCTTTAAATCGATTTTGACCCGACCCGGTTTGCGACCCGGTTCGCAACCCATTTTCTACCAGACAGTCCACGGTAAAACAGTCATAACTTTTTACTCAGAGATCAGTTGGACGTGAGGTTTTGTGCGTAGGAAACTAGACTCGTAGACCTTCGATTTGGTATTTCGGGGGACTTCTAACTCTTTATATATTGAGATAAAGCTCCAAGACATTTTACCCAAAGTTCAGAAAATTTATTAAAGAACTTACGATCAAACAAATGGACCCGGCACTGAACTACCGGTCCCGACAAGCCTTAAATGACTTGGGTCCGCTACAACAAGCTCTAACGGCACAAGGAAAACGTGTATGTGGAAATGACCGGAAGGGTCATTACACAACCTGTGATCTCAACGTACCTGATTCACTTCTAAGACATGGTTTCTATGTTCGGTCTATGAAAAAGATATACCAAAATATCATAAATAAACATAATAACTACAAGTCTAAGAATGACCTGAAGATACTATTCTTCAGGTTAGTAAATACTGATGGGGTATTTGTCAACCCCAAAGACATCACAAGAAACTAAAAATGGCCATATCTTAGCGTGAAGGATGACTTTGGAATATCACTCTCTCAAACAAGTACATGGTGGTACCCTAAATGTAAATAAATCATTGAGAAGCATCGGGCAACCTATAGTTTGAAAAAAAATCCACCAATCCTTGGTAGTGGATATTTGGTAGTTATAGTTACCTTATTATATTTTTGGTACTCTATACACTTCTGCAATGAGTTAACTTTCTTCCACAAAAATAACACTAGTGAACCCACAGTGACGCACTAGGCCTGATGAAGCCTTTATCTAATAAATCCTTTAGTTTTTCCTTTTATTCCTTGAATTCTGCTGGAACATTCCTATATGGGGGAATTGATATTGGCTGGGCATCTTGTAATGTATCAGTAGAAAATCAATAACACATTCTAGGGGAATACTAAGAAGCTCGTTAGAAAATGAATCTGGAAACTCATTAACCACTAGAATAAACGTAATAGCTGATGGCTTAGCATCAATATCATAAACTCAGACAATATGGTAAATGCAACCTTTAACAATCATTTTCCTTGCCTGATGATATAAAATAAACCTGCCTTTTGGCGTTACCGCATTACCCTTCAACTCTTGAACTACTTCCCCTACAAAGTATAATCTAACAGTCTTCGCTCGACAGTCAACATTGGTGTAACAAGATGAAAACCAATCTATTCTCATAATAATATCAATGTCAAGTATCTCTAACTTTATCAGTTCTGTAAAGGTCTGACTGCCAGTAATCTCTACCATACAATCTCGATAAACCCTCTTGGCAATAATAGAGTTGCCAATTAGGGTAGACACAACAAAAAGGTCATTCCAATGACTCTAGTACTATACATAACTTCCCAAAAAATAATAGGGTAACATATTATAATGTAGAGCCTAGATCTATTATAACATACACACAGTGGGAGCAACCACATAATATACTTGTCACAACATCTGGCAATGAATCTAAATCCTGATCACCTATCACTGGATAAGTGCAATTCTGGCCACTATCAAAACTAGGTGCTACTTATTGGCCTCGACCTCTATCTTATAAAATCAGGGACCTACACTCGGCAGGATATACTGAGAAAGATGATCCTATTAATGATTTTTCCTTCTTTCCTGAACCATGTTGGTCCTTTAACGAATAATATTTTTTTATATGACACTCTTGGCCATAAAAATAGCATGTTGTGGAGCCCTGACAACATCTTTCATAATGTGTTTATTGCATGTTTCACAATGTGGCATAACTGATCTAAACTACTCTGGGACCTTATGTTGTTATGAGCCTAATGGTCATGAGCTCTAACATGGACCTGACCACCACCAAGAATCTAACTTGCTACTCTTGGATTATTGTAGTAGGGGCCTAAGTGGTCTCTCGAAATACCAAGGTCTAGATACACCCTGGGACTTTGTCTGAAACTCATGGGTCTAGCCCTCTTGTTATGCCCTCTCTTGACTCTCTCAATCGTATATTGCTGATGTCAAAGCACATCTATGTTGTCACGCCCTGAGGTTACCCATTACATATAACATGGGACTCGGGAGCTCGAGGATCCCAAGCTAACCCTTGGTCATAGCATTCTTAACCATAACAAGGATAAGACATAGCAGAAGCATCATAAGAGAATCTAAATAGGAAGCATAATCATATAAAAAAGAGTTGAATAAGAAGTACAACTCAATAGTCATCTCATAACATCTATTTCTAAAAAGCCTCTAAGACTATCATAGAGAGTTGATGGGACAATACCCCAACTACCTCGACAATCTAGTACATAAAGGAAGCATAAATATGAAATAAGGCCTAGTCCTCGAACTATGAGGACTCAACAAAGCTGACTGAGGGAGTGGCCTGGAGCTCTAGCCACGAACTTGAGAAGGTATGACTTAATCTGCATCATCAAGGATGCAGCGCAATATGCATTAGTACTATGGAATGTACTAAGTATGTGAGCAATGCATAAATAGAGTGAAACATGCTTTAAAACGTATTTAGGTAAATCCATGCATAGTAAAGATCATGAGAAGATATTATATTGGAAATCAAATCATAAGGCAAAAGCCAACTTCAAAATGATAGTTCATAAAAGAGTTCATGATGCTTAGAAAACTTAAAAGAAAACATACATACGGGACTTTCTTATAACCGATACGAGACCATGTGAGCTACATGGAATCTAACTGTATAACCCCAGTTAGCAAAGCTGACTTTGAACCCTGCCAAGGAACAAGTCACCATACCCAACTATATAACCCTAGTTGGGAAAGTTGTCCTATGCCCTGCTCAGGCAAGGACACCATACATGAAGATGTGGATCCACTCTCTCTAGCCTTTAAGGCACATTTCATTTCATAACCTACGCTGGCAACGTAGTTTCTGGGACTAAGGGCAATCTCACCCCATCCAACTCGGTGCTAAATACTACTCCCAAAACTTTCATACATATAGCTCATAATCATATCATAGGTCATACTCTCATGCCAAATCTTGTTCATAATAAGGGCATACTCTTATGCCAAAACTTATTCATAAAGCATGAAAACACATCGGGTATCATGAAACTTTCATATCGTAGTTCATAAGACTTAGCATAGCCATAATTCAAAATATGCTTTTCTTTCTATATTCATACTTGAAGAATTAGGCATGCAATTTCATAAATACACAAAGGCCATGATATCTAATCATGCCAACTTTCTCTTGAAAACATGCAAATTCATAGTTTCATGCTAGAAATCGACTTTTATGTTAGAAATCAACTTTCATGCTTGGGATTTTAAAACCAATTAGTGAATCATAATCAAATCATGAGTAATCACGAGAAAACCATGAATTTATACATATAAACTAATTTAATTTCCCTAATTTAATATCAAAACCCTAGTTTCATGAGTTCATAAATCAAAATAATAATTGGCCTTAAAATCATGAATAGGATATCACTTATAGAAATTCATGCAAAACTATCCAATTTAGAGTTGGAACTCATAGAAGAATGATGAGGAAATAATTTATTGATAACCCGTGAGAATTTGGGTAAGAACCCTAATTTAGGAATTTATAATAATCAATTTAGAAGATGGGGTTTGGGCACAAGGGTGAAAGGAACACATTGTTAAAAACTCACACACCTTGGTGGAAGATTACCCACTTGATTGGAAAAGAACTAGGAGGCTTGACTTGGAGTTTGGAGACTTGAGCTTTGAGAGAAATTTTTCCTCTTAGAGTGAAGAGTGAGGAACTTAGGAGAGGCTTAGGATGATATGGGTGGAAACGCTTCTAAAAGTAGTCAAAACGACTTCACTTAATACATAATAGGGTGGGAAATAACCAAAATGCCCCTAGGAATCAATTGGGAAAAAAAGTTGGAAATTGGTCAACTTTCAGTGACCATGACTCAGTCTACAAGTCGTGGTTTGGATGATGAATCGTCGTCTGGAGTCGTAGAACTCAGGCTGGAAATTCAAGTTGCAGCTTCACTTCTACGGGTCAACAGGACAGACCCATAGAAGGAATGGCAGATCGTCATTAGAAGTCGTTGTTATCAGGAGGGTCAGTTGACTACAGTCAAACCACGAGTCAATGTATGATTCATCATTCAAACAATGAGTCGTGGACTTGACTCATTAAATCTGTAAGGAACTTTGAGGAAAATATCAATCCTCCCAAGACATTCCACGAGTCAACAGGACGGACCCGTCATTTGAACGATGAGTTATCGTTTGAACTCGTGGTTTCTAGGAACACTTAACAGCCCACGGGTCTATTTCCACGAGTGGAACTACGACTCATAGAATGAACTACTGTCCGTAGAACCCACTCGTGCTTCTCAGACTAACGGCTAAACTTAAAGGGATTGAACCACGGATCCATTTCACGAATCATTATTCAAACCACAGTTCGTGGTTTGGACTCGTCATTTCTGAAACAGGGATTTTTCTGAGGTTCTTAACTTAGATAGTTGGATACGTGTATGGGGTGTTTCAATATCCCCCCCTTGGGATCATTCGTCCTTGAATGAAGGCTTAGACAAGGGAAGCTGAGGGGAAAATAGCCCAACTAAACATCAAAATAAGGAAATCAAGGGGTAATCATAAAATCTGAACTTTTCAACTTGAAAACATGATAAACTAACTTCGTAAAACACAGAGGCATGCTAAAATCATGAGAGGAACTGATGGAGTAAAATCAGAGGGACATACTAAGGAGAAACGACTACCTCAAGCTGAAATCGGATCGAAAATGGAAAGATGGAGGTGCTAGGACTTCATGGATGACTTTGTCCCCCAAGTAGTTCCTTCAATAGAGTTATAAAAGCTGAAGTACTATCATGGTAATAGATTTTTGATTGAAATAAAAGCTGAGCTAGTTTCATGAGACACGTATACATGCTGAGAGTGTAAAACGACCAATAGGACAGGAACTGGATATCCAACATGATAACTGGTCTGGGATGAGAGTAGGAACTCAACTAAAACTCATAAAGAATAAACATACTCTAGAAATTGCAGTTAACAAAAAGGGACACCAAACTGAGAGAAGTAGACATACGGGAAAACTATTCTCTTCTGAATACCACTCCTACCATTTGTAACTAAAAACCTCAAAAGCGCACATAAAGGTACTAAGGTCTGAGTCTAACTAGCCGATTCTCCATGATTAAGCCTATCTCGACTAAACCCCTTGCACCTAGAGTTATCTCCTAAGAATGATATTCTTTCTTATCACAACAACCAACTAATCAAGGGTTCCCCAACCCAAGGGTCACTAGTTGCATAAAACAAATATCCATATGTATCCCATCACGATATTCAAACTTATTAGTATGGTTACCTTATGGTTTTGTAGGCTACCCTATTTAAGACTTCTCTCCTCTACCTTATCATAACTAAGAATCGCAAATTCAAGAACTTCTAAAGGGGGGACGTACTAGACTACCCCTTCTAACTATTTCGTATGAATAATCCTTACCTCATAATTCATCCACACCTAGAAGTCACGGTGGAACAAGTACACTAACAAGGAAAAACGAATTTCCTACCTCCCAGTCAGGCTACTACAAGGAAGGAATTCTCCCCTAACACTTACAACAAGATAAACTAGAATCATTGAAAGAAAAGAGCAGGAGTAGGAGCATCACGACGGAAGGATTACATATTGATCTTGACTTACGCTTAGCGTGATCAAGCCACTCAAGGTAGGGCTTGGGTAATTGACCGCAATAGGTATGAGCACTTCAAATACTGGGCACGTAAGACATGAGTTAGTGGGATCACCACCCCTCGTCATCAAAGGCAAGGATCAAAGGGCTTTAGAATAAGTAGATCATAAGAGTGAATCATTTTAAGAATCAGGTATGAGCATTTACATGGCGTAACATGATTTGAGAAGCCATTGAGGGAATTTTGAAGACTGACGGAGTAAACATAACTGAGCGTACTGCGATACATGAGTTTACATACATAACAGACCTCAAGGCATAAGGCTATGATTCATAGACTCGCAGAGTAAGAGTAGAATCATTGTCTGAAGAAATCACTTGTCATTTTAGAAGCTGAATATGAGCGTGAGTCTTGATAGAGTGCGTAAATTGAAATAGAACCATAGCACTAACACCCAAGGCATGAAAAATGGTATCGTAATTGCGGGAGTATACTTAGGATGCTAGGATGGAAATAAGTTTTTCTCTCCCCTCCTAACCTTGTTCTATCACTCCAAGAATATCACTACCTGAGCCTCCAAAATCTGACTGATTTGATTCTACATGCCACTATCTCCCCCTTAGGTTCATGCTACCCTCCTAAGTCTATGGCCTCTTACCAACCTCTCAAAGGAACTCTAATCGTATGCCCTAATAGAACATACACAAATCTAGAATCTAGCACGAATACCCACTTCCTTCTATAGTCTATGACCCTCCTTCACCTAAAAGTATAGGCCTTACCCTCCTATCCCTACTTAGTTCTAGGTCAAGATAACTTACAACCAAACAAACACAAGGGTCCGGGGGTTATGGATGCATACAGGAAGAATATCTAGTGACGTACCTGATTCAACTCCTGGAGGAACACTCTGACCCGCCTGGCTAGGCAATGAAAGGAGTTGGTTTTGGAGCTGAACGTCATAGTTGCTCCTCTTAGATGAGGGGCTATCCCTGATCCTATGGCCTGGCTGACAATACCTAAAACACCCCTCCTTGCCCGCAAGAAACTCACCTAAATGTAACTTACCACAGCTACTACAATGAGGATACCTCAAGGTCTTTGGAGCCTTATGGTGACAAGACTGAGAGTTGAGGGCAGATAAGACTGAGCCTTATCTGATCTTCTTGACTTTTCTTTTCCTCTTCTTTAGTTTCTCTTTCTCATTCAACTGAGTTTTCATGGCTCGATCCAACATATAGATGGCTTCGCGAAATTCCACATTCGTAACCTCATGATTTGGAGTGGCTGGATTAGCATTCCTCGTGGTATTTGTTTGCAGAGACATTATCTTAAATGCATAAGGAATGGATTAAAAGGGTAAGTAGAGTCAAACTCTATCACAAGATAGTGAACATGAAGAAGTGAAGTTTTTCCTAAAACATCTCATAGCCTCCCCCTCATAAGTGTGGCGCACTTCACACCAATGAAAGAAATTCTACTCGATGTGGCTTTCAGACATCCTAGGACTCTTGAACAGAGGCTCTGATACCAAGTTTGTCACACCCCAAGGTTATCCCCTAGACGTAACACGGGACTCGGGACCACGAGGATCCTAAGCTAACCCTTGGTCATAGAATTTTCAAGCATAATAAGGATAAGACATAGCGGAAGCGTCGTAAGAGAATCCAAATAGGAAGCATAATCATATAAAGGAGAGTCGAATAAGAAGTATAACTCAATAGTCATCTCATAATACCTATGTATGAAAAGCCTCTAAGACTATCATAGAGAGTTGATGGGACAATATAACTCAATAGTCATCTCATAATACCTATGTATGAAAAGCCTTTAAGACTATCATAGAGAGTTGATGGGATAATACCCCAACTAACTCGACAATCTAGTACGTAAAGGAAGCATAAAACTGAAATAAGTCCTAGTCCTCAAACTATGAGGACTCACCATAGTTGACTGAGGGAGTGGCCTGGAGCTCTAGCCACGAACTTGAGAAGGTATGCCTGAATCTGCATCATCAAGGATGCAGCGCAATATGCGTTAGTGCTATGGAATGTGCTAAGTATATGAGCAATTCATAAATAGAGTGAAACATGCTTTAAAATGTATTTAGGTAAATCCATGCATAGGAAAGATCATGAGAAGATATCATAGTGGAAATCAAATTATAAGGCAAAAGCCAACTTCAAAATGATAGTTCATAAAAGAGTTCATGATGCTTAGAAAACATAAAAGGAAACATATATACGGGAGTTTCTTATAACCTACATGAGACCATGTGAGCTACATGGAATCTAACTATATAATCCCAGTTAGTAAAGCTGACTTTGAACCCTGCCAAGAAACAAGTCACCATACCCAACTATATAACCCTAGTTGGAAAAGCTATCCTATGCCCCACTTAGGCAAGGAAACCATACATGAAGATGTGGATCCACTCTCTCTAGCCTTTAAGGCACATTTCAGTTCATAACCTACGCTGGCAACGTTGTTTCTGGGACTAAGGGCAATCTCACCCCGTCCAACTCGGTGCAAAATAATACTCCCAAAACATGCATACATATAGCTCATAATCATATCATAGGGCATACTCTCATGACAAATCTTGTTCATAATAAGGGCGTACTCTCATCCCAAAACTTATTCATAAAGCATGAAAACACATCGGGTATCATGCAACTTTCATATCGTAGTTCATAAAGCTTAGCATAGCATAATTCGAAACATGCTTTTCTTTCTAAATTCATACTTGAAGAATTAGGCATGCAATTTCATAAATACACAAAGACCATGATATCTAATCATGCCAATTTTCTCTTGAAAACATACAAACGCTTTGCTGATGGACTGCACCCATTAGCTGAAGCAATATAGGATCACTATCTTGATTTGCCTTCACTTCATCTACCAGAGATGATTCGAAACAATTCTGAACAATAACACCACCTTCTGTCGAGTCTGTAAGGAAAACTCCCAACCGAGCTAGCCTATGAACCTCCTTAACCAGTTCCTTCTTCCCATCTTTGACTGAAGACACACTACCCATAGATATTCTACTAAGTGCATCCTCTACAACATTGGCCTTAACCGGATGGTAAAGCCCACTCATGTCATAATTCATAAGAACCTCAAGCCATCTTCTTTGTCGCAGATTCAATTCCTTCTGAGTGAACACATACTGAAGACTCTTATGATCGGTGATACATCAACGTGCACACCATACAAGTAATGTCTCAAATCATCAAGGAAAAAACCATGGCTGCTAGCTCAAAATCATAAGTAGGGTAGTTCTTTTCATGAGTCTTAAGTTGTCTAGAGGAATAAGCAATCACTTTACCCCGTTGCATCAAAACACAACCCAAATCAATCCTAAAAGCGTCATAATACACAACAAAGTCATCTAGTCCCTCGGGTAGAGCCAACACTGGAGCGGTGGTCAACCTAGTCTTCAATTCCTGAAAGTTCTTCTCACACAAGTCAGACCACTGAAATTTAACCTTTTTGTGAGTCAATCGAGTCAAAGGGATAGCAATGGAAGAAAATCCTTCTACAAATCTCCTACAGTAACCAGCCAAACCTAATAGGCTCCTAATATCAGACGGGGAAGTGGGTCTAGGCCAGTTCTTTACTGCCTCAACCTTTTGAGAATCAACTCGAATACCATCTCTAGTCACAATGTGACCAAGAAAAGCAACAGACTGCATCAAGAACTCATACTTGCTGAACATAGAAAATAACTGCTAGTCCTTGAGAGTTTGCAACACCACTCTCAAATGGTCCGCCCGCATGCTCTTCCTCACTCCTAGAATAGATAAGGATGTCATCAATGAACACAATCACAAACATATCCAAATACTGCTTGAACACATGGTTAAATCTGCAGGAGCATTTGTTAGACCAAAAGGCATCACAACAAATTTGTAGTGACCATACCGAGTTCTGAAGGCTGTCTTCGAAATATCACACTCTCCAACACGAAGATGATGATAACTGAATCTAAGGTCAATTTTGGAGAAGAAACTAGCACCCTGAAGCTGATAGAACAAGTCATCAATCCAAGGAATGGGATACTTATTCTTAATTGTGATCTTGTTCAATTGATGGTAGTTCATACACATACTAAGGGAACCATCTTTATTTCACACGAATAAGACTGGGGCACCTCATGGACAAATGATATGCCTGATGAAACCCTTATCAAGAAGATCCTTCAAATGATCCTTTAACTCATTAAGTTCTGCGGGAGCCATTCTCTAGGGAGTAATAAAGATAGGATTCGTATCTGGAAGAAGATCTATCCCAAAGTCGATTTCCTATTTGGGAGGGACTCTGGGAAAATCTTCGAGAAACACTTCTGGGAACTCGTTCACAATAGGGACAAACTGAAGAGATGGGTTTCCGACTCCGTGTCCATAACTCGAACTAGATGATAAACACAACTCTTAGAAATCATCTTCCTAGCCTTAAGATAAGAAATGAAACGGCCTTTAGAGGATGGAGGACTACCTTGCCATTCTAAGATGGGTTCATTTGGAAACTTGAAACTAAAAACCCGAGTATGACAATCAACCAAAGTATAACAACTATAAAACAAATCCATACCAAGAATAACATCAAAGTCAGTCATCTCCAACTCTACTTAATCCGCTGAAGTGACTCTGTGAAGGACTGACATAAGTTAATTTTGGTAGATTCTTTTGGTTAGGACCAACTCACCAACAAGAATAAAAACACAAAAAGGTTCTAAAAGCAATTTAGGACAAATTTCGAACTTGCATGCTACATAAGGGGTCACAAAAGATAAGAAGGCACCGGGGTCCAACAAAGAATACACATCAAGAGAGAAGAATTTGAACAAATAAGTGATAACATCCAGTGAACTCTCCTGGCCCTAATGAGAGGACATAACATAAAGACAGTTCTGGCGTTGACCACCAGAACTAAAAGTTGTGCCCTGTTGGGCTGGTCGACCTCCTGGGTCTGCTGGAGTAGACTGAGCCCTACCACCTCCCTACCTCTTCTTCGCCGAAGGGAAATCTCTAATCATGTGTCCAGCCTGTCCACACCCAAATTATGCTCCTGTGCCAAAATGACACTCTCCCGGGTGATTCTTCCCACACTTGTTGCAAATAGCATGGGAGAATCCTTTAGCAATACTCCCCTAAGACTTTGAATAAGAACCATATGCTCTACAAATCTGATCATGATAAGGCCTCGAAGCCTGGGTGGGAGCACTAGAAGAAGAGTGAATGGGTCCTGATGAATACTTCTGAAATGAAGAGCAGTGTCCGCCACCGGACCTCGATGGCCAAAACTTGAACCCTCGAATATAACTCACTTGTTCTCTCTAGCCATCTCCCTAATCTTGTACCCCTCGATCTGGTGAGCATGAGTCATAAGTCATGAGATACTCATGTCACTCAACAACAGCAGATCTATACTAATTTTTCACCAAGTATGAGACTGCATAGATATACTTGCTCATCTAGTCCTGTGGCTTAGCCACTATAGTAGGAGAATATCTCGAGAGCTGAGTGAACCTCAAACTATACTCCTACAGTGTCATGGATCCCTATCTCAAGTTCACAAACTCCTCGGCCTTCGCTTGCCTCAACTTCCTCTAAAAGAATCGGTTGAGGAAAGCCCTCTCGAAACACTCCTAAGTCATAGGGACCTCATCCCTAGCTCTAGCATTCTTCCTTGCGTGAACTAGATATGGGTTACATCCTTGAGTTGATAGGACGCGAGCTTCACACAATCAACATCACCTACTTGCATAACATCAAAGATCTTCTTTGCCTCATCAATAAAGATAAGTGGGTCCTCACTCACTTTTGAACCCCAAAATTTAGGTGGGTTCATTCAGACAAAATCATAAACTCGGGATGCTACCCCACCTTGAGGGTGGACGGGGATAGGAGCCGGCTGGTTGGCCTGAACGGCCATGGTCTGGGCTAGAAAATGGATGGCATTCCTGAACTCCTTATTCGTGACCTCGGAAGCCAGAATTGGAGGAGCAGTATTCTGAGAGACTCGGTGAGGCATAGCATGTCGAGGCATCATCTGAAATGTACAAGGAAAGGATTAGAGAGATGTTAGAGTTAAACTCCATCGCACGATATGATCATGAAAGAAGTAAACTTTTCCTAAGACATCTCATAACCTCTACATCATATGTGTGGCGAGTTTCACACACATGAACGAGATTCTACTCAGTGCAGCTTCAGACACCCTAGGACTCTTGAACTTGAGGCACTGATACTAAGTTTGTCACACCCCGAGACTACACCCTAGATGTAACATAGGATCCAGAACACAAGTGCTCCAGATTAACCCTTGGTTATATCATACTAATAAATCAATTGAAGAAACATAGTGAAAGCATACTAAATACAAATAGGCAACCATAACTTAAATAAAGACAAGGCTTAAGAAGTATCAACTTTGTACAACGGAAAAAAAGTCTAGCTATGTCTGAAACCTCTAAACTATGATAAGAGATGATGGGAAAAAACCCCAACTAGCGCAAGAAATCTGAAGAAAACAACATAAGAGAAATAGGTCTAATACTGGCTCTCGGATAATGATGTGTCACCACTGGGAACTAGGAATCTTGCAAGATCTAGCCACCAGTATGAGGAAACGAACCTGAATCTGCATCATTAAAGATGCAGCACAAAATGTGTCAGTACTATAGGATGTACTGAATATGTGAGATATTTGTGAATATGATGAAAACATACTTAAAACTGAGTTTATGTAAAAAAAAGGGAATATCAGAAGTGCACATCATAACTTGAGTGATAAACATGAGATAAGAGTCAAAACTTCTAAATAAATATCATAAGCTTACCAGTCAAAATATTCATGCAGGAGTTTCTTATAACCGACATTAGACCATGCGAGCTACATGGAATCTAACTATATAACCCTAGTTTGCAAAGCTGTCCTAATGCCCGCTAAGGCACAAGACACCATACATCAAAATATGGAACCACTCTAATAAGCCCATAGGGAACTTCATAACCTATGTTGGCAAAATAGTTTTAGACCTGGGTAATCGATCCCTTATCGCTCGGTGCTAAATACTACTCCAAAAACATTTACATATAGCTCATAAATTTACAGTGGCACAATCTCATGCCAAATCTTATTGAAAAGCATGAAAACACATCGAGCATGATGCAATTATCATATCATAGGTTCTTGAAGATTAGCATAGCCATAATTCAAAGCATACTTTTCCTTCTTAAATTCATTTTTGAAGAATTAGGTATGCAATTTCATAAATACATAAAGACATGTTCTCTAAACATGTAATCTTTCACTTGAAATCATATAATTCAATGGAATCATACTAGAAATCAATGTTAATTCATGTGCTTTTGAAACCAATTAAGGAATCTTAATAAAATCATAAATAAACCATAAGAAATCATGAATTGATGCTTAGAAACTGATTTCATAAGTTTTCCCTAATTTAGATCAAAACCCTAATTTCACAAGTTCATAATTCAAAATAAGAATTGGGGTTTTGGGCACAATGGTGAGAGGAACTCATTGTTGAATACCCACATACCTTGATTTAAGCTAAACCACTTCTAATTGAAAAGAAAATGGAGACTTGAACTTGGAGCTTGAGACTTGGAGCATGAAGGAGTTCTTTTCCTTTTTGGGAGATGAATGAGGTGATGAGAAGGTACTTAGGCTAATGAGGGTGAAAATCCTTCTAGAAATAGTCAAAACGATATCATTTAGGAGTTAAAAGAGTGGGTAATGACTAAAATACCCCTAGAACATAATTAGGAAAAAGGTATTTTAAAACTTTGCGTCAGGTTCCACGGGTCCCTTTCACGAGCCATAGAAGTAACCATGAGTCGTGTGTTGGACTCGTGGTTCCTGAGCCCAAAACTCAAGCTGCAGAATACTTCCCACGATTTAACAGAATGACCCGTAGAAACTTATACAAGCCGTGGATCCCATACGTGGTTCCTGGGGAGACTGGCAACCCTCAGTCTGAGTTCCACAAATTGGTTCCATGACTCGTGGAACCATCCACGGATTGTGAACCTATCTCATGGTTCCCATACCTGAGGATGATCTACAGGACTAGTTTCACGGGTCACTTCCACGGCTCGTGGTTCCTTCCACGGTTCGTGAACTTCACTCGTGATCCCTGAAAGTTTCAAAATTTCTGTTAGTTCTGAGTTTAAAAGCTCATTTGATTTTCTAGGTGTTAAATTAACACCATCAGTACACAAAAATTATAACCAAACATAATAAGATCAAGGGGCTGTTCAAAACCACGGTATCCAAAACACCACTTCGTGGCTCGAAAAGCTGTAAAAAAGTTACTAGAATATGGAATTACGATGAGGGGGTCGAAGGGGGAAGATTTACTTGACAAAAGGAACTGAACTCCCAAGTTAAACAATCTTCCTCCTTGTAGTAACAACAAACGAAGCAAAAACCAACAAGAAACTACTACAAGTCATCAACAACTACGACTTTTCATAACTAGAAGCTTAGAATCTCGATTCAACAACTAGATAAGTGTACAAGATCCTTACCTTGCCAAAATAATTCTGTAGCTACTTCCCAATATCACTAATATCTTGTAAAACTTTCTGCCCAAACCCCAAAAGAGAAGCACCATAGTAAACACAGAGAAAACTATGTCAAGACGATGAGTTCAACGTGTAGAACAACATTTGTGAACCCCTTAAGCTCTAGTTGGCAAACTTTAGGGAATATTTTCGTCTAGGGAGAAGTTCAGATATTTCTTACGGCTTGGGATGAAGTAATTTGAAGAGAAAATAATTTTTCAAAGCTGAAATGTCAATATATATCCATTCCACCGACTTTGGCCCACCTTGACGTGCCTGCTTGTGCTGTTATACAAAAAATTGAATATCTCCCTATTCAGAAGTCATATAAATGAACAGTTTGATGCGTTGTAAACTAGACTCGTAGACTTTTAATTTGAAAGGTTACGGGCCCACTAATTCATTATATATTGGGATAGAAACCCCAAGATATTTCACCCAAATTTTAAGAGAATTCCTTGAAGGAATTTACAATAATTTTTTTTGACTTTTATTTTGCAACTTGCTTGACTTAAAAACATAACATACAACCATTGTACAATCAAACTAACTCATAAAACATCCTTCCTAACATATAAAGTATACTTAGTCTTATCCCAAAAATATGAGTTAATCAAACAATTAAATGAGTGGGGTGTTACATCCTCCCACCTTAAGGAGATTCATCCACAAATGATGATAATTTGCATGGCATCACAGGGAACAACACAAGAACACATATAATATAAAATTAACATACCTCAAGTAGTATAATACGGGTATATTATCTATTGGTTGTGAACATCATCTGAAGGGGTGAACAAGTGGGAATATTTGGTCTTCATGTCCTCTTCAGCTTCACACATCATCTCCTTGATATTATGTTTTTTCCATAACACTTTAACTGAAGTTGTATCCTCATTTCACAATCTTCTAATCTGGAAGTCTACAATGGCAACATGGGCTTGTTCATAAAATAGTTCCTTTGAAATTTGAACATCTGTTGTCTGTACTATATGTGATGGATCTCTGATACACTTTTGTAACATAAAAACATGTATTCTAATTCTTAAGGCAAGTCTAGCTGGTAAGCAACTCTACCTATCTGTCACATGATACAATAAGGTATAATATATCGAGAACTCAGCTTGCCCTTCCTACCGAATCACATAATGACCTTCGTCGGCAAAACCTTCAAAAAGACCAAGTCGTAAACATTGAACTCTATGTCCCATTTACTAAAATCTGAATATGATTTCTGGCAGCTTTGACATGTCAACAATCGCTCTCTGATTAGTTTAACCTTTTCCAAATACTCCTGTACTATGTTAGCTGAAAGAAACCCTGACTCTCCAACCTTAAACCAACAAAGAGGGGATCAACATTTTTGCCCATATAAAGCCTTATATTAGCCATACCAATGCTGGAGTGATAATTGTTATTATAAGCAAACTTAATAAGAGACAAGTAATCATCCCAATTTCCCCTAAAATATAGCACACACACTCGTAACATTTCCTCGAATGTCTGGATCATGCATTCATCTTGTCTTACTATTCTTGAAGGATCTCCAAAAATGTGCTATAAACTTAGCCCCTCAATCCGAAAGAATCGTTAATAGGACACCATGTAGTCTTACTATTTATCTAATATATAACTCCACATAATCTTCACCCGAGAATATGATCCTGATAGGCAAAAAATAGGCTGATTTTGTTAGCCTATCGACAATCACCCAAATAGAATAAAACTTCCATCGTGAATGAGGTAAACCTTTGTCAAAATCCATATTTATTGCCTCCCAATTCCACAACGGAATAACTATCTCCTGACTTAGCCCACTAGGCTTCTGATGCTCTACTTTTACATGCTGTCAATTAGGGAACTATTCCACAAACTCAGCTATGTCCTTTTTTATTATCAGCCACCCAAAAATCTCCTTAATATCATGATACATCTTTGTGGATCTGGGGTGAATAGTGTAGCGAGAATGGTGTGCATCTTCTATAATCTGATGTTGAAGCCCTGCAACATCCAAAAAAAATAATCGATCTTTGTATCTAAGGACTCTATCTTCTGCTATATCAACATCTAAAGACTCCTGATGCGAAGTCTTGACTATGAGCTGCTCTAAGTTAGGATCGTCGTGCTGTCGTGCCTTCATCTCTACAACTAGAGATGATACAAATATGTCCTAAACTGTGAACCCAGTATCATGGGAGTTTTATAATCTAATCCCTAAACTAGCTAGCTGATAGAGCCCCTGGGCTATCTCCCGCTTCTCAACTTCCAAATATGATAGAATGCCATTAGACTTGTGACTTAGGGTATCCACTACTATATTGGCCTTCCCTAGATGGTATAAGCTATCAACATTATAGTCTTTCAGCAATTCAAGCCATCAACATTGTCACAGGTTCAACTTTTTCTAAGAATATACTTGAGGCTCTTATGATCTATATAACTATCAATATAAACTCTATACAAGTAATGCCTCCAATTAATTAGGGCATGAATAACTGCAACAGACTCTAGATCATGGGTCAGGTATTTCTTCTCATGCTTCTTTAAATTTCTAGAAGCATAAGCCACTACTTTTTTGTGTTGTATCAGAACACAATCCAGACCGATTCCTAAAGCATCACAATACATCAGTTAGCCCTCTAGATCCTCTAATAAGGTTAGAGCTGGTGTTGAAGTCAATTTATCTTTCAGCTC
Source organism: Jaltomata sinuosa (assembly GCA_003996215.1). NCBI lineage: Eukaryota > Viridiplantae > Streptophyta > Magnoliopsida > Solanales > Solanaceae > Jaltomata > Jaltomata sinuosa. The sequence goes on along the minus strand of QJPP01003996.1, from coordinate 77,898 downwards.
CTGGAAACTCTGCTCGCAGGCTACGGTCAACTGAAACTTAGCTGCCTTTTGAGTCAGCTTTGTTAAGGGTGCTGAAACTGAAAAGAATCCTTCCATAAACCTTCTATAGTACCCTACTAACCCTAAAAAGCTACAAAATTTTGTCAGGGTCGTGGGCCTAGGCCAAGTATTCACAGCCTTAATCTTTACTGAATAAACTTGAATACCAGTATATGATACAATATGACCTAAAAAGGCCAAAGAATGCAACAAAAACTGACACTTTGAAAGCTTAGAATACAACCTTTGATCTCGAAGTATATGAAAGGATGTACGAAGATAGTCTCTATGCTCTGTGTTTGACCATGAATATACCAAAATATAATCAATAAAAACGATGAAAACCAAGTTTAAAAATTGCATGAATATACTATTCATTATCTCCATAAGTACTGCCGCAACATTCCTCAACCTGAAAGACATCACAAGAAACTCAAAAATTGTCATATCTAGTCCAGAAGGCTGTCTTTAGAATATCACTCTCCTGAACTGGTACTTGTTGGTACCCTCAATGTAGATCAATCGTTGAGAAAGATTTGGCACCGTGTAGCTGGTAAAATAAGTCATCAATCCTTAGCAGCGGGTATTTTTTCTTAATAGTCACCTTCTTCAGTTGTCGATAATCTATACACATTCTAATGCTCCATCTTTCTTTTTTACAAATAATACTAGCGCACCCCACGACAAAGCATTAGGCCTGATGAAGCCCTTATCAAGAAAGTCCTTTAATTCTTCTTTAACTCCTTCAACTCAGCTGGAGCCATCTTGTAAAGAGGAATCAAAAACTGTTGAATACCTAGCAGCATATCAATAGCAAAGTCAATCTCAGGCTCTGGGGGAATAACAGGAAGCTCATCTGGGAACACATCTGGAAACTCATTAACCACTGGAATAGACTGAAGAGTAGGTGGTTCAGCATTACTGTCTTGAACTCAGACAATATGATAAATGTAGCCTTCAGCGATCAATTTCATTTTGTGAAGATAGGAAACAAACCTATCATTCAGTGTTACTGCATTACCCTTCCACTCCCAAAATATTTACCCTAGAAAGTAGAATCTAGCAATCTTTGTCTGACAGTCAACATTTGTATAACAAGATTCCAGCCAATCCATGCCCATAATAATATCAAAGTCAAGCATCTCTAGCTTTATCAGGTGCATGAGGGTTTGATGACTAACTATCTTTATCGTAAAACATCGATAAACCCTCCTAGAAATAATAGAATCTCCAAAAGGAGTAGACATAACAAAAGGTCAGTGTAATAACTCTGCTACTATACATAACTTTCCAGCAATAAATGGGGTAACATACGATAATATGGAGCCTAAATGTATCAAAGCATATATAAAGTGTGAACAAACACTCAATCTACCTATCACAATATCAAGCATTGACTCTAAATCCTAATGACTTATCAATGCATAAGAGTTATTCTGGCCACTGCCAGAACTAGATGCTCACCCACGACCTCGACCTCTACCTGCTGAAGTTTGAGACCTATGCTCTGTAGGCTATACTAAGGAAGATGGCACTGCAACTGACCCTAACCTCTATGCTAAACTTTGTGGGTCCCTCAATGGATAGTATCTCTTTACATGACCCTCCCAGCCATAAGAATAGCATGATGTAGAACCCTGAAGGCATCTCTCTACATATGCTCTATCACAAGTATCATAATTTGGCACAACTAATCTAGACTACTCTGCGATCCTGTACTGCTGCGATCCTGATGCTCGTGAGCTATCAGTTAGACCTGACCTCCCGTGATGATCCAACCTGCTACCCTAGAACTACTGTAGTGGGGGCCAAGGTGGTTTTCCTTAATATCAAGGTCTAGAACCACCCTGAGCCTCTGTTTAAAACCTCATAGGCCTAGCCCTCTTTTTGTGCTCTTTCTTGACCCCCTCAATCATATACTGCTGATGTGCGAGCCTTTCTATGTCTTGTTCCACTTCCTGAATTTGCAAGATGTCTATATTATCATTAAGTGCTTCTAAGGTACAAGCCTTGGTACAGTCTGAATCAAGACCTGCAACAAATCAACATACCCTTTCATGCATCATATCCACATATCTGGCCTATATCTGGCCAAAGAATCAAATCTCAAGGCATACTCTCGGACACTCATACGGCCCTACTGAATATTCTGAAATTGGTTTGCTCAGGCATCTCATTGTCCTATGGAAAATAGTGATCTAGAAAGGCCTTTCTGAAAGTGTCCCAGGTGGGAGGAGGTGCATCCTTACCCCTAGATCTCTCCCAACTCTTATTCAATAATATTGCTATATAATGCAACTAGAATGTTTCTAACTCAATTGACTCAGTCGATGATGCATGCATGACCTTGAATATCTTGTGAACCTAATTTATAAAGTGTTGAGGGTCCTCTCTATGGTCTATCCCTGTATACTTGGGAGGACTCAAGGCAAGTAAATCTCAAACCCTTGAACTTCCGGGCTCCTTAGAAGGTTTGGTTGTGTATGGCACAATTGGCTGGTGTTGAGTGGCTGCTAACTAAGCCAGCACATAAACTGTAGTCCTTATCTCCTGTTCTGTAGGGATAGGAGGAGATGGAGGTGCTATTGGCGGTGCTGTAAGAGGTCTAGTAGGTATTAGGGCCTCCTGATATGGAGCTGAAGCTGAGGAGAAATGTCTCTCCTATTACCTCCAACAGACCTATCTCGGCATATGGTACCCTACTATTACCCTCTTTTGTGGGTGCATTTGTCATCCGACTAGCTGTTTTCTCAAGATCCACCAATATTTATCTGTATAAGCATAATAACATTCATAAGCTGAAGACTCAAGATCCTAAAAAATGTTTATAGCTTCAATCTTGTAAAATGTGGTGCACAACACACTTATAAACAAGACTCCATTAGACACAGCTTACAGACTCCCTAGGATACAATTCTGCTCTAATGCCAAGTTTTTCATGCCCTAAAATCGGAAGGCGCAACTGGAACCTAATGCCAAAACATAGGCCAAAGCCAACCCTGCTAAACTATTTTCCAACGACGCATAGAAGCCAGACACAATCAAGAAAACAATCAAGTATATCTCGAGTTAAAAATTAGCCCTCAGCCGGCAAGGCCCATCTCAACAGATCTTAAAAGAAAATAGCTACTCCCAATGGTTCATATAATGTAATAAGCAGGTAGTACATAAGTCATGTTTGGGCCGTCGAGGCCTCCATGATATTTAGGAAAGCATAAATGCTATGCAGGCCTTCATGATTTCTATACAGAAGATGAAAAAAAAGTATATATATAATGTACATTAGGCAAACAACTACTAAACTATCAACAACAACAACACGGCCAAACAGGACAACAATCTATAATTAATCAATATACAAGGCCAAAATGGTCATCATCATAGCTATATAACCCAACCGACTAGTCTGCAAGCCTCTATGATTACAATATTTCATGGGACAGGGACCCAACCTACCCAAAAAATATAAATAGCAAAAAAGGCAATGCTCTGATATATTGGTGACCCTTGGAAGGAAATGAGTCAACCAACTCATTGAAAGCTCGTCTATACTACCTGATAGGTCTATCTTATCATTGCTCACATCCTGCAGGAATGAATACAAAACCCCTAGGCAATGGGGTGTCAACACAAAAAAATGTAACGAGCATGTAAGGCAAATTGAAAACTGAAGCTGAAGTGTAAGGACTAAACAAAAAGGCTAGGAAGAACACAGAAGTACAATACCTTACCTTTATGTAATAATAAATCATTTAAACATGTAGCAAATAATAACCCTACCTGGCCCCCATAAGCCCTGTAGGTACAAATGGCACACAATCTCTATAAGTCCTAGAGAGTTCATACAATTGCTAAATACCCATACTGGCCTACTTACCTAGACCCCATTGATGATCTAATCTAAACTGTCTGAATCTACATATGTCGTGAATCAGTACAACTCTTAGGCTCTGTGGTACTATATAAGTGTTGCCCCGTAGGTACAACCTACCCATCACGTAGGTATGGTATGTCCAACCTGTAGGCTTGATTTGCTCGGCCTGAAGGTGCGGTAATGTAATGTGATTGTTGCCTCATAGGTACAGCCTACCTGTCCCATAGGTACAGTATGCTTGGCTCGATGGTATGGTAATATAATGTAATTTCTACCTTATAGGTATAGCCTTCCCATCCCGTAGGTACGGTCTACCTAGCCCAAAGGTACAATAATAGTAACTTGAACATAGGCTACAAAACCCTGCATTATGAGTGTCTGCTGAGGACAAAACATGCTCATAAGCGGCAGCAAGACAATAAAGACAACACAATAATGTCATCTAATCACAGGTGACCAAAATGCAATCATAACATGTTTTTCTAGGTTGCTAAGTAAGGAATGGAGTGTTGCTAATAGTCGCTATATCATACTTTGGAGAAAAACTCAATACTATAAGGATACAAGTTGAATAATGACTTTACACAGTCTATACAAGCTTTGGCCTTAAAGGTCATGCGATAAAGTTAAAAGGAAGCCTTAATATACCTTTTAAACGAAGCCCCAAATGTGTCTCTAGTAATCTTGACCAATCAAAGGTAAAGCAACTAGTGCGAGAATCAATCAAACTGCCCAAAGACAATCAATAAGGCATTAACGCCATACCCATGACCAGAAAAGTCTCAAGCATAAATTAGGCCAAATAGAACAATAAACAACAACTCTTTCCAATGAAGATATACCAACAATATCTTAAAGGAGCGATGAGCTCCCGAGGCAGTATAACAAGGCGTACTTCACATCGTTCACTTTAATAACTATTATACGCGACTCCAATAAGAATCACACAAATTCCTAATCTCTCTAGCACCTTAACACCATCATTATACAACAATTATAACCAAACATAATAAGATAAAGGGGCTGTCCAAAGCTACGGTATCCAAAACACTACTTCATGGCTTGGAAAGCTGTAAAAATAATAATAGAATATGTAATTATGAAGGAGGGTCATAGGGTGGAGATTTCCTTGAAAAAAGGAACTTAATTTGCAAGTTAAACAATCTGGCTCCTTGCAGTAACAACAATACAAGAAAAAACCAACAAGAAACTACTACATGTCATCGGCAACTATGACTTTCCATAACTAGAAGCTTAGAATCTCTATTCAACAAATAGATAAGTGTACCCAATTCTTACCTTGCAAATAAAACTTCATAGATACTTCCCAATATCACTAAACTCCTCAAAACCTCACTGTACAAACCCCAAAAGAGAAGCACCACATATAACACGATGAAAACTATGTCAAGACGATGAGCTCAACGTGTAGAACAACTTTTGTGAAGCCCTTAAAGTTTAGTTGGCAAACTTTAGGCAATATTTTTGTCTATGGAGAGGTTCAGCTATTTCTTAAGTCTTGGGTCGAAGTAACATGAAGAGAAAATGATTTTTAAAAGCTTAAATCTCAATATATATCTATTCCACCGACTTGTGCCCACCTTGATGTACCTGCGTGCAGTCTTACAAAAATACAAATATCTCTCTATTCTGAAGTCATATGAAAAATGGTTTAATGCGTTGGAAACTAGACTCGTAGTCCTTTAATTTGGGAGGTTGGGGCCTACTAATTCGTTATATATTGGGAGAAAAATTCCAAGATATTTCACCCAAATTTAAAGAGAATTCCTTAAAGGAATTTACAATAACTTTTTTTGACTTTTATTTTGCAACTTGCTTGACTTTAAAACTTAACATGCGATCATCATGCAATAAAAATATCTCATAAAACATCCTTCCTAATATAAAAAGTACTCTTAGTCTTACCTAAAAAGTATAAGTTAATCCAACATTCAAACAGGTGGGGTGTTACCGACAATTAGGAGGTATTGCTATATTGTGGCATGTTGAGCTCATGTATGTTACTTATGTGGATGTAACACCCGAAGAAATACATTGCATGATGTAGGAAATTCCGTATTCTACAAAATAGATATTTTTGATAGCATATGCCAACAATGATCCAACCAGCAAGATATTGCTCTTTAAAAATTTAAAATCAGTTATTGAATGTTACTCTTTGCCGTCGATACTTAGAGAAGAGACTTTAATCAAGTTATTTGTGCAACTATGAAATATAGTGGGACCTTTCTTAATATCTCTATGGAAAATGAATTCTTAGACTAGTTAAACCACTATCACATACTTGACTTGGGTTATCGAGGTAGTAGGCAGTAGGAGGTATGTTGTTGGCATTTGCTCTACAAGGAACCTTAGCACTAGTATATGTTTTCTGACTGGCAGTCCTTTTCAGATGCATAATCTGAAATATGTGTAATGCATGAATTAAGTGAAATCTTGTAGAATAAGAATGTGTAGTACTTACTAAAGAAGGAATGATGTGGGGTACTTCCTAACATCCTATAGCTTCATTATTATAAGTCTGGCGCGCTTCACACCCATAATAAGGACTCTACTAGATGCGGCTTCATAGACATCCTAGTAATTATGAACCTTTTGCTTTGATACAAAGTGTGTAATGCCCCGAGTCTACACCATTGACATGGCTAGCAACCGTAACCATTTTTGGCCCGAGCATACCCTTGTCCTAGCTTATTACTTAAACATTATACCAAACATTTTTTGAAGCAATAAGGTAATGAGCATGGCTGACTTTTGAAATAAAATCAAAAAAACTTTATAAATCTCAAATAATAGTCAAATTGGAATACTTCAAATCTGACAATTTACTAACTATTTAATGAAACTTCTAACAAAATAACGGAACAAGTTTACCGTGATAAGGCCCTGTATTAAATTTATTTTCTAAAAATGGTCTAATAACTTAACAAGACTAAGTTGATCCCTCTAAAGTAAATAGGTCTCACCAAAAGGTGAAGAGAAAATATCTAAGGATACGTCTATTCCTGAACCTGTGTACCTGAATCTATATCATGATATGATGTAGTGGCAAATGGCATTAGTATGTGGTATGTTATAAAGCTGAATATAAATATTGCTACAAAGTTAATCAACTGAATGACAAAATTAAATATGAAACAATAAATATGAATATTTGAAATGTTGAATATCTGGTGTCTACAAAACACACACACACACACATATATATATATACACACACATATATATATATATGCAACTGAGTCATAATACACATTATAAATAATGAAAGTAACTTTATTTTCTCTTGACAAGTTTCTTATAATCAAAATACAAAATGTGAGCCTCATGATGCTCCAACACCTTGCCCATATTGACAGAGCAGTCCTATAAATTTTTTGTTTAAGGAACTAACTTATACTTATAGATCCAAATAAGAGCCCTTACCAGAAGCTAAATATGGACTCACCCGAATCAATAAAATGATCCTATCATATGTTGGGATACATAGTTTTTTTGCTTGGGTTATCTTAACCCTTACCCATCACGGTGCTCAAACTGAAAATCATACTTTACTTTGAGTCTTTACGCAATGCTTTTATCTTTAAATTGTACTTTCTTGTGAGCCTTGGTCCAAAATCTTTATCTTTCTTTCTAGCTTAACATTCACAGAAACTAGGACTTCTACTTATTAAAATCATATTTCTGAGTTCTTAAAGCGATGAACATGGAATCTTTCATGAATACAAGCTTCAAATCTTTAAAACCCTTTCTAATATAACATAATGTACTGTAAAAATTGTCATAGAATAGGCCTTTAAGAATCATAAGACAACTGATGAGGTCCATAGAATAGTATAAAGCATGAACTACAGAAATTCAGTGAAGAATAAAAACAATAACATAGTACTCAACACTTTTCATAAGAAAAATGCAAGAATAATCATTCAAGAAGTAAAGAACTCAAATGAAGAATTTTAGGAAAAACTCCTTGCTTTAATATCTCTAAAAGCAAAATCTTTATATAGTTGGGTGTAGAGAAGAATAGATTTCCCACACTAAGGTAGCCTTACATACCTAAGACAGAGAGAAATCACAGAGAAACCTCATTTGGAGAACCCTAGACCTTTCTTGGAGAGTCTTCTAGTTTAGGAACTTTGGGATTGGAGTTGAGAGAATTTGATCGATAAAAATACTAAATGTGGATACTTTTGAGGGATTATTAGTCATTCTAGGGGATTTAGCAGGGGAAAAGACTAAACTTCCCTCTTTTAGATAAAGTTTAAAGAACATTTTTACTCTAAAACCCATAGACAGACCACGCACCCCATAGAGATAGTGCAGGGGTGAACTGCTCTTGCCATAGTGCTAATCCATGGAACGCTGCTCTACCCATAGCGGCCCAAGTCAGTTTTGCAAGCATTCTGAGGTTTTATCACAGGTGAGGTGTGGATCCTAACATAGGGACCCTCATGCATGATGCACTGGCCATTCGTCATGCTAAAAACTTTTGTTTAGGCCTTAAAACTCATCCCAAATATATTTTATGTGATCTAAGAGTCGTACAACTCAGTATTAAAGGTCTAAATGACATAAGAAGTGACATAAAAGTGAAATGAACCTTGAGGTGTTATAGATTTTTTCTACCTCTACTAGTTCTATCGAGGTGTAATGGGCGACACCCCCACTACTGAACAACCTCAATAAAACTTATGGGTAATAATAAACCAACTTATTAGTGTGGATTGAAATAATGGTCACTGTCAAAAAACCTAGTGCTATCAACCTTCCCTGCAACAAAAGAAGTAATATTGGAAAAATTAAATCCTAAATCTGTTAAAACTAATGATAACTTGAGAAGCCACTCAATGTCCCTATCCCATTATCTGAGATGACTCTGAGTCTGGATGTCCCATAAAGGCATAAGTGTAGATGTAGTGAAAGCTTCAACATACTTAGAGGCTAGTACTGCCAACACTCGATATACCTTGGTCCATATTATATCAACAAAAAATGTTGCATACCTAGCCAAGTAGCCAACCATCAACGCATACTATTGAATACTCATACTTCTCTATCAGAGGCCCAAAACTAATCTACGTGGGCCTCTCGAATCTCCAGTTCCACATAGTGGTCTAAAAATCCTTTGGTGAAACTATTGCAGGTATCTTCAGGTGCATTCCTCCACCTAATCCTCTCCCATCTCGTATTATAACACAACAATATCATGTAACCAAAATGTTGCCAACTTAATTGACTTTTTCACTACAGCATGCATAACTTTAAAGATCCTTTGAAGCTAATTTACAAAGTGTTAAGGGTCCTCTCTATGATTTGTCTCGATGAACTATGGAGGATTCAACGAAAGGAACTTGTGATCCATCCAAATTCTAGGCCTCTCTGAAGGTCTGGAAGTACATAAAGCCCCTGTATGTTGATGAGTAGCTACTAGTTGTGCTACCATATATATCATACTCCTAGAACCCTAATCAGATGGAATATGAGGGAATAGAGATTGTACTTGAGGTGGAATTGGGGTTCATGCGGCCCTTAGAGGCTACTCAAGTGGTGGAGAATTTTAAGGAGTCTAAAAATAACTTTCCTCCTAGTCCTCAGGGTGGTACATTTCAACAGGTGGCACCCTCACCTGCAACTATATGAAGTCTCTGGCTAGCTACAGTTTTTCTGGTCATAGACATCTCTACATACATATACTTAAAATAAATGCAACCTCAACCCTTAGACTCAACTCTATAGCACGATTTAATAAAAAGAATGGTAACCTTAATAACAAACCTCGTAGCTTCCTCTTTATATAATATGGTGCAGAACAAATTTATAAACAAGACTTTACTAGACACAACATGTAGACTCCCAAAGATACAACTTCACTCTAATACCAAATTTGTCATGCCCCAATCTCAGAAGCCTCGACATTCACCTAGTGCCACTCTGGACCCTGAGTGGATCTAGCAGAACATATAGGCTACTGGCATATATCAGTCACCTTTAACAAGCATAAGCAAACCGACTCTAAATAATCAAAGTCAAGTCCATCAAGACCATAATAAGAGAATCCTACATAATCTTATAATCCAGCTAACCCAATGGTTTATAATAGAAATAATACAAGACAACAAGACCACCATGCTTTCTATAATAGTCTAGGAAGCAAAGTATATATATATATATATGTAAAAAATATATATATATATAATCCAAAAAAGCTTCCATGCCAATAATAATAAAGTATCAAGGCTAACTCGACAAAAAATGTACTACTACCCAACTCAAGTCTACAAGACTGTAATAGAAATTTTGAATTTTGTCAACATTTTATTAAGAAGACCCTCGTAGGTCATTTTGATGATTTTATTGAGTCTAGAATGTCATTTTCAATTGGGTAGCATGTCTTGTTTGTGTTCACTGGTTCCGAATAAATATCGATGGTCCGATCGAAGACTTTTAGGTTGTTCAGAATAAATGTAATACACTTGGCTTGAACTAGTGGAGCCTCGCGTGTAGTGACCAGACACTTCGGCGGAGCATGGTTAAATCATCAGGGCATCACTCATTCAGAGATTATCCGCTTATGCAGAGCTGCCCCTACTGTTTTGAAGCTTCCCCTGTGGAGTTGGAGGTTTTTGTTGACCTCTGTTCCTGCCATGATTCTCCACTATGGTGTGGCCGCTTCTATTCCTCTTTTTCCATAGGAGTGTCATTAAGTGAGTGCTTTTAAAAAGGACATATTTTTTATTTTTTAAGATTCCAAAATATTTTCCTCCATTGTTAAGCTAGGTTAAAGAGACAATTTCACCATTTCATGCCAAATTATTGGGCACTTGATGTAATTCTTTTACCCCTCTCATTCTATTGTGTGTCAAAGTTTTAATTCCATCTTTCATTCTTTGTTTGGGTCTCGTCTGCATGATTTTCTCCATCACTTTAAAGTGACATTTTCGGACCATTTGAGGTCTAAATCTGCTCTTATTTTTGCCCAACATTGGGGCCCGCATTCTCTACTTTGTGGGGAGTGTAATTGCAGAGTCGGTTTCAATTTTTATTAGTGGTCCCCGAGGGTCATTTTTCGACTTGATTTCTGGCCTGAAATTGTAAATAACAATATGGGTGTGATTTTTCACATCTTGATATGTAGAATTTGTTTATGATATCATGGCAACATTCTAAGGCACTTTGAAAGGGAAAGTCTCCTAAATGATAGATCACGACTGTAGTTTGGAATTGAGGTAGGTTATGATTTACCTCTTTGAGACTTAGCCCAACTACATTTTATATGTCCTAAGTTACTTGAATGTTAGGGTAGGTTTGAGGTTAGTATTAGGCTTTGATTGTGTTACCATATTTTTTGCCACTATCGGGATCGTAGAATAAAATTATCATGTTTATCCTTAGTTTAGTGTGTTGTAGCATTATCATGTTAGGATAGAATCCTAAGTATAGGCTTGAGGAGGTATTAATAGTAAAGTAGACCTTTATGGTTATTTTTTCCTTATTGTTCTATTTTCCATATTTATTGTCCTTGCTGTGAAACTGTGGGCCTGAGGCCATACCTTTGGATTTAGGCAGAGTTCCAGTTCACTCATTCTAGATTGGAAAGTAAACTTACCCTATTTGATATACAGTATATACATTTACACATGTATTTTCCTTGATGGCACGCATATGTTCATTCATGCATTTGCACGGATAGTGTTGATTGAAAGAAAGATATGAGAGTTTCAATTTTAAAAAATTGAAATTTCCATTTTTACTATGGTTTCAGGTTTCAGAAAAGAATTGCATAGTTTTATTCCTATTTTATAAAGGGAAGGAATTTACCATTTTTTATACTCGATCCGAGGGATATTTTCGGACATTTTCTCTATTTAATTTTTGTTGATGAGTCCGATGTAACACCCCATATCTTTCAACACCTATATGACTAAGTCAATATCAATGAAGGTACTTAAGCTTGGGGTGGTGAGGAAGTACCTGGACCTGGAATTTGAAATGGCCAAATGTATATATGTGTTAAGTTAAAGTATAAGGATGAGCATTTTGAAAATGATATAAAATAAGTGAGGTGCTTGCTTGACTTATCTAAGCTCTTAGGTGACAAGTAGGTGCATTAGCTAACTATGCTAATAAAGTATGTTCCACGGGTCTATTACGGGACGCAACACCATGGATTATTAGACGTAATTGTAGCCCAAATAAAGTTTAAAGTAGACCTATCAAAGTGCAACCAAATCTGGCCAAAAACTACAAAAGGTAGCCGCCAATGTTGACCACATTTTGACTCAAGAGAGGCCCAAAATTAGACACAAAACTTACCCTTTTTAGGCCCAATAAAAGGATAATTTTGGCCCAAGTGTCTTGACCCATTTTGGCAAAAATCTACTCAAAAAAGTCGGCCAAAGAGGCCCCCTTATACAGACCTTTTTTTGATCAATATTGATCACAAAAAACTGGAAAATTTTTACTAGAACTCTTTCTTATCTTCTGTCCTCTTGTCATCCCCTCTCTCCCTTTATGGTTATAAGATGATCAAGATTTATTCAAGATTAAGGGGGTACTTAAGCTATGCAAGGTATCAATAAAAAGAGGAGAAAAACACCCTTTCAAGTGTGGTAAGTACTCTTCCCATAACCATCTTTTTGGATTGAAGTTTGGATGGACAAATGTTGTTGAATTGTTGTTAAGGACTCACGGGATGGTGATCGGAAGTTGTGGGTTCAATGTGTTGTTATTGTATTTTTCTATGGTGAGTTGTGTAAGGGATTTTTGATTTCTTTTGTATTGTTGGAGGCAGTAGGTTGGTGTGTGTGTGATGTGTATTGAAACGGAGAAGAAAGGTGTGATGATACACCCTTTAATTAATGTGAATACGTAAATCTTCCTGGGAAATGTTTAGCTATTATTTTGGCAAGGTTGCATCAGGTTTAATAGCTAATATTAACTTCACTATACCCTTTTGTTGTATATTAACTTAATAAAGGAAAGGCCAAGTTTTGGTAAGCGCAATCTTCGGAAGGAACGAGGTATGTTAAGGCTTATTTATTCCTTATCGGCATGAATCTAGAAATGGAACTCTAAATCTCCGAAAGAAAGAATTTGAGTATTCTTTTGTAAGATAGCTGATTTGGTAACTTAACAAGTCTTAAGGAACTGAGTGATACATTATGGTGATTCAAGTCATCTTCTTATAAAAATCGGATTATTTTTGCACGAAACGTAAGTTATCCTTTTGTCGAGTTTCTTCTTTGTATTGTGATCCCTAATCAAGATTTAGAAAGTATAAAAGGAAGGTTAGTAAGTCAAATCCCGATTCATATGTATTTGGTAAGTTGATTATAACATCTAGTAATTCAAGGCTAAAGAAGTTATCTAAATGAACCTTCATAAATAACAAGAGTGGCTTTGAAGGTCAACCAAGTAATACGCTTATTATGCTTGGATTACGTGTTAGTGTGCACCGAGGTGGTACTGCCATATTAAGTCTATTATATACATAATGTGCACCGAGGTGCTACTACTATATTGAGGCCATTATATACATAGTGTGCACCAAGGTGCTACTACCATATTGAGGCCATTATATACATAGTGTGCGCTCAGGCGCTACTTCCATATTGAGGCTATTATATATAGGGTGTGCCAAGGCACTATTATGGTTCAATGTGTGTTATAAAGAGTGAGTTACTGTTTTATTTAATGCATGCATTGTGTTCTAATAAGATTAAAGGAGAAAAGAGCTTAATGAGTCTTATCGATTTCAGTTTACAAGTTTCATATTATATCTTGTTCAGATTTACTACTTGCAACTTATTATTATGTTTCTAACTTACATACCAGTACATTATTTTTGTACTGACGTCCCCACTTCCTAGGGGGTTCTGCATTCATGCTTGCACGTCAAGATAGAAATCCAGACATACCTCATCAATAAGAGGTGCAAAGTTTACCCATTTTGGTAGGCTCCAATCTTCATGGAGCCGACGAGTCGAGGTCTAACTTATATTTTGATCAGGTAATGTATATGCATAGTTAATGGGTAGTCCAGGGTCCTATCCTGGCTATGAGATATTTTATTTTCTCATAGAGGCTTGTAGACGTGTATATGTATGTCAGTATTGGGTATGGCCTTGTCGGCCTTGTTATTAGGTATCTACTATGATATTATCCTTGTTGGCCTTGATTTGCTTACCTATTGTTGAGCTATCAGTGTTTCTAATTACTATATTTAGAGACCTTGTCGGTCTCAGACCCCTAGCAGGTTCAATATAGATTCACTTGATTTTGGCGCCCTCGTCCATTTGGGGCTCCGAGTACTGGTCCAGCCTCCCCAAGTTGGGGCGTGACAAACTTGGTATCAGAGTACATCAAATCCTTGGGAGTCTACAATCCGTGTCTAGTAGAGTCTTGCTTATAGGTGTGTTATTTACCATACCTATAATCATGAGGCTATGGGACATTTAGGAATTGCTACTCTTCTTTCATCTGCTAGATCGTGCAATAGAGAGAGGTCATATGATACTTGAAGTCTAATTCATGCTCTTCTATTCCTTGTTTACAGAAATGATTGTGACCAGACAAATTACTAGCCGGTGAGTTGGCACGAATGCGAGGGAAGGTACTAGTCCTTCCCCACCAGTCTAGATGGATATATTAGAGGCTTAAAGTGAATCACTGACTCCATAGATCCTAGTTCAGCTGGTACCTGATGATACTAGAGGGGATCTAGCACCCCTGACCCCACCTGATGTAGTGGCATATGAGATAGCTAAAGATGAACCAACACATACAGCTCCTCTACTTGTAGTAGAGAACCAGGAAATCAGGAGCGTAATTTGATTATTGACCCAGATGGTAGCCATACAGCAACAACAAATAGGGGCATCAGCGAGTGCTAGGTTAGGTGGCTCAGAAAGTTCTAGGGCATGAGAGTTTGTCAGCCTTAGTACTCCTATATTTACAGGATCTAACCTATGTGAGGACCCTCAAGAGTTTATTGATCATATTTATTGGGTACTTCGAGTCAGGCATGCATCATTAGTGGAGGCAGTGGTGTTTTCATCTTTCAGGTTACGGGATATGGCCATTTTGTGGTTCGAGTCTTGGTATCGGTCTAGGGGATTAAATGCACCCCAGCCGAATGGGAGGATTTTTCATAGTCCTTCATAGCTCATTATCTTCCACAGGAGGTTTGAGAGGCCAAACTTGATTAGTTTCTAGCCCTTAGGTAGGGCAATATGAGTGTTCGAGAGTACAACCTCAGGTTTAATTCATTAGCTATGTATGCCCCTGATATTGTGAGTACGATGTGAGATAAAGTTCATTAATATGTGGGTGGCCTTAAGGATGAGTTGATTTAGGGATTAACAATAGCAACCATACAAAAGGATATGAATAGTTCTAAGATAAAGGATATTGCTTTGACTGTAGAGGATCTTTAGGTACAGATTGGAGATAACCAAAGTCGAGAAAGGGATCAAAATAAGAGGGCTAGATCTATTGGGTCCTATGGAGATCCACGAGGTAATTTTAGGCCACATCATATTTCTCAGTCTAGACCAGGCCATAGTTTAGGTGCATCAAGTTCCCATTGCCAAAGGCATTCAGGCCAGATGAGGCCACTTTTTCCACCTTGTGTTCAGTACGGTAGAAAGCATCCTGGGATATGTTTCCTGGGTTTAGATACTTGTTATTCATGTGGGCAGCCTAGTCACTTTATGTGAGAGTGTCTCAGTAGAGGTAGGGGTGAAATGGCCCAGCCTACAGGGTCAATGACGGCTTTTTCATCTACTATTCATCCCCCTAAGACAATCCCACAAGCCACACCAGGTCACTCTAGATGTAGAGAAGGAGAACGGGTATCCAATTCAGGTGGTGGTCAAAACCGCATTTATGCTCTAGCGGGTTGCCATGACTTGGAGTCATCATCTGATGTTGCTACAGGTACACTGACTATTATTACTCATGTTGTTTATGCACTTATAACTCCTGGCTCTACTCTTTCATATGTTACCCCGCTCAATGCTGGTATGTTTGGGCCAGACCCAGAGTTGTTTCCTAGACCCTTTGTTGTATATACATCAGTTGGTGGATCTATAATAGCTAGACGAGTTTATCTAGATTTTGCAGTGTGGATTTATGACCGTCTCACTTCAGCTGATCTAATTGAATTAGATAGGATTTACTTTGATGTAATTATGGGTATGGACTGGTTAGCTGCATGTTATACTAATATCGATTGTAGAACTAAGGTTGTGAAATTCTATTTTCTAGAAGAGACAATCCTGGAGTGGAAAGGTAAGGCTGTCACGCCAGGGGAGAGGTTTATTCCTACCTTAAGGACCTAAAAATGATTTCTAAAGGCTATATATATCATCTAGTTTGAGTAAGAAGCACAGAGGATGAACCAGCGACTCTTCAATCGGTTCCCGTGGTGAGTCAATTTCCAGATGTATTCCTTGATGAGCTTCTATGAATCCCTCTAGAAATGGAAATTGAGTTTCCCATTGATCTACTCCTAGATACTCAGCCAATATCAATTCCCCTTACAGGATGGCTCCAGTAGAACTAAGAGATTTAAAGGAACAGTTAAAGGATCTACTCGAAAAAGGTTTAATTAGGCCTAGTACATCGCCCGGTGAGGCACTGTGCTGGACATTTGCTGAGTTTCAAGTTTTTCGGATATTCCAAATTATAGATGAAACTCTGCCAAAATTTCTAGAAATCCTAAACAACCAAATCTTTATACACATTAACCTCATTTGAGGACGAATGATTCTAAGGGGGGAAGGATGTAACACATCGTACCTTTCAACACCTATATGACTAAGTCAATATCGATGAAGGTACTTAAGCTCAGGGTGGTGAGGAAGTACCTTGGCCTAGAAATTGAAATGGCCAAATATATATATGTGTTAAATTAAAGTATAACGATGAGGGTTTTGAAAGTTAGATAAAACAAGTGAGGTGCTTGCTCGACTTACCTAAGCTCTTAAGTGAAAAGTAGGTGCATCACCTACCTACGCTAATGAACTAAGTTCCGCGAGCCGATTACGGGCAGCAACATAATGGATTATTAGACCTAATGGCAGCCCAAATAAAGCTTAAAGTTGGCCCATCAAAGTGCAACCAAATCTGGCCCAAACAACTACAAAAGGTAGCCACCAATGTTGACCACATGTTGACCCAGGAGAAGCCAAAAATTAGGCACAAAACTTAACCTTTTTGTGGCCCAAGCAAAGGATAATTTTGGCCCAAGTTTCTTGACCAATTTTGACCCAAATCTACTCAAAAAAGTCGGCCAAAGAGTCCCCCTATACAAACCTTTTGTTGATAAATATGGAAAACAAAAAGGTTGAATTTTTTTACTAGAACTCACTCTTATCTTCTTTCCTCTTGGTAGTCCCTCTCTCCCTATAGGGTTCTAAGAAGATCAAGATTTATTCAAGCTTAAGGGGGTTACTTAAGCTTTACAATCCATCAATAAAAAGAGGATACAAATACCTCTTCAAGTGTTGTAAGTACTCTATCCATAACTATCTTTTTGGATTGAAGTTCTGATGGACAAATGTTGTTGAATTGTTGTTAAGAGCTCACGGGATGGTGATCGGAAGTCGTGGGTTCAATGTGTTGTTATTGTATTTCACTATGGTGAGTTGTGTAAGAGTTGTTTGTTGGGTTTTGTAATGTTGGAGGCAGTAGGTTGGTGTGTGTGATATGTATTGAAATAGGGGAGAAATGTGTGATGATACACCCGTTAGTTAATGTCATTACGTAAATCTTCTTGGGAAATGTTTAGATACTATTTTGGATAAGTTGCATCATGTTTAAGAGATAATATTAGCTACATTATACCTTTTTATTGTAGATTAACTTAATAAAGGAAAAGCCAAGTTGTGGTATGCGCAATCTTCAGAAGGAACGAGGTATGTTAAGGCTTCTTTATTCCTTATCAGCATGAATCTAGAAATGGAACTTTTATTGCTCTAGTCATTTAGGATTTCTAGAAATTTTGGCAGAGTTTCCTATGTAATTGGGACTATCCCAAAAACTTGAAACTCAGCAAACATTCAATAGAGTACCTCACAGGGTGATGTACTAGTGATGTACTAGGCTTAATGAAACCTTTTTCGAGTAGATCCTTCAACTATTCCTTTAACTCTCTTAGTTCTGCAGGAGCCATTCTATAAGGGGGAATTTGTAATGACCCTTTAAGTTATTTACACATTTTTGCCTTTCTTGTACCGTTAGAGCTTGCATGTAGTGGCCCCAAGTCATTTATGGCTTACTGGGATCGATAGTTTGGTGCCAAGGCCATTTGCTTGGTCTTTTTGGTCGTTCCTTGTTTTAGAGCTTTAGGCTTTTGAAATTGTTGACTTCAGTCAACATTCTTGGTGAACATGCTTGGAATCAAATTCTGACAGTTCCTTAAGCTCCGGAGTGTGGACTTTGGACTACAGGGACCTTTGGTCGGGCTTTTGGAGCTTTTCAGCTTAGAATTCTCTGTCGTTCTGCATTTTCAGACCAGTTGGCCTTGTTTGGTTCACTTTGGTCAAAAATTAGAGAAGATGGCCTCGGATGGAAATTTCGTCAACGCTGTTAGCTCTAGAATGTTGAGTTTGTGTTAGGTAGGTGGTTGGTTTAGGTCCCGAGTAATCCCGACATATTTCGGATATTTTGTTGGCATTAGCTAGTGTTGACTTGGGTCAACATTCTTCCAAAATGACATTGTATAGAAGTTTCATCGATTTTGTTGAGTCCATAATGTCGTTTCCACTCTAATGGCACTATTGGTTTTTGTTTATCGGGTTTCAAATATGCCCGGAATGCCTCGTAGAAGTTTTTAGTACTGCTAGTTTTCTGTTGCTGGTATGGCTGAAGTTGTTCATCGTGATCTCAAAGGTATTTCTTTGCGATAGCGATGAACAAATCCATTTATGTATATATACCTTCTCCTTCATTTTCTTCACCAAAAATCTGCATTTCTCCATTGTTTCTAAGGGTCCAAGATCCATTATCACTGTCGGATCATATCTTAGCGTTGGAGTAATTAATTTCTCATCCATGGTTGATTCCTCATCGGAAATTGTAAGTATTCCATCCTTTAATTTCGTAATTTCTTCATTTGATTCCCTCTTTGATTTCATAATTTGTGGGCTGATTTGAGGCCCCAATTGTTGTCTGTTTCTACTCAAATTTTGAGCATGTGCTCCCTGGATGGCAAGGAACACACGTGTGTTTTTCATTTCTGATTTCGGGTCACAGGGCCCACGTGCCCATTTGTCACATGAATTTTAACCCAGCTATTATTATAGCCATATGGATATCTTGAGTCTTGTTTTGACATATAGATTATTGTATTGATAGTGGTTTCACGATTTGGAGCTTCTCAGAGCAATTCAATCCTAGACAATGTCATCCATGCAGCTATTCATCAGACGACAGATAGGTTATGGCTTTTCCTACTTAGACTCTGCGTATATAGGCTATAACTGCATTAATTAGCATCATTGGCTGGGTTGTCATCGGTTGGTACCCCAGACTTTGTCCGCCTTTTTTTTTGTTCGTTTATTTTGTACGTTGATTGTAGTATTCGTATAAGTATTGTTTATTACCCTTTTGGTTTCATGTGGCCTTGTATTGACTCTAGAACATAGATGGTGGGTTATTTGGGAATGTACGTGAGTCTCAGACATAGACATATCCTTTTAGGCTAGTTATGACTATTGTAGAGCTGTTGAGCTTGTGCAGGGCCAATAGGAAATGTGTGTGAGCCATTTTGGGATACTCTATTTTTTGTGAGCATATCATACATGAAAAGATTTTCCTTGCATGTTTTACTACTGATTTGGCTTCGGGGCTACTATAATTAATTTTCTAAACATTACATGGCCTTGAGGGTCTATTTTTGGTACATGACTTTGAAAGGGATTTTAAACTGACTTTTATGAAACCTCTCGGAGTAGAGGGGATATTATGGTGATTTGATTACTGGTTTTCATCCTGATACTAGGATCGGCTGAACCGTAGCGCTAGACATTGTTTTTTCGCGAATTTAGATTCAGATATGAGTCGGGCACCCTATTTATGGATTTTGATACTTGATTTCTATTTTAGACCCGGATACGCTCTGGGAACCCTCGACAAAGGTTATCGAGTCATGACTACTGTTTTTGACCCAAATACACTTTGGGCATCCCTGATGAGGGTTATTGAGACTATTACTACTGATTTAGACTCGGATAGAATCCGAGCACGTACTACGAGATCCCAATTATTGAGATATTTGAGTTTCATGTTTGTATGTGGTCTATGAGTAGACCTCTATAGACCCTACTATTCCGGAAAAAGTTCTACAGGCCGATGGTGATCGGAGGGAGGGGTGTACAACAGAGTAGAGGTACTCAGGAGAATTCCTTCTATGGATCCTGCCTCTATTAGGATTTTGGGGTAACATACAACACTGCAATCACACTTGGTTCCAGATTCATAATATCACATCATCATGAATATTTCACTCGGTTTCCACCCTTGTTTGCTATGTTTTTAGTGTACGCTCTATTTATATGGGTAGCCAGAGGGTTTGTTTTAACTTGATTGCATTCCTCGATTGTATGGGTGGCCGTTGGGACTCTAGGTAGATTATATTACTCCTTTAATCTCATAAACCTAGTTGTGGCCCTTTGTTCTTGTGGATTGGTAAGTTTTAGCCTTATGAGGCTCCAAGTTGTGGGCTTGAGTATCGAAGGGCTAGTGTGTCTTATATCTTTAAGGCTCCATCGTGTGTCCTCCTAAGTGGTTGTGATTTATCGTATGTTTTTCCTTATCTTGATTCTGAGTAGAACTCTTAGTTCTGGTGGTTTTGTTATTCTATTCTAGGTTTTAAATTGTGAGATGGATCCCGGTTCAGCTTAACTTGAGAGTTTATGTGTTAGTACATTTTTGTTACTTATCGTTTGGGGTTTCTCGGATCAATTCAGTCTTGGACGTTGTTGTTTGGGAAACTTGTCATTGAATCACAGGTAGGTTACGATCGAAACTCCCTAGACTTAGCATATATCAGATCAAATTGTACTAGTTGGCATCCTTGGGTTGGATTATTAGGTTGGTACCATAGACTTCGACCGCTTTATTCATGTCTTCCTACTTTTCTTCCTCTTATGCTTGTAGTACTTGATTGATATGTTTTATTCACCCTTGTAGCCTGATGAGGCCTTGTTGATTTTGGAACATAGAAGGTGGGTTATTGGGAATGTCCGCATGTCCTGGACTTAGAAATATCCTTCTAGACTGGTTATGCTTGTTGAGTAGTTGTGGGCCTGTGCATGGCCGATAGGTTGATTGTGAGCTGCTGGGAAGCCATTTTGTGTTGATCATTCATTTCCATGCATATAAAAAGGATTTATCCATGTTTTACTACGGTTTTGGCTTCGGGCCTACTGGAATTGTTTTCTAAACTTTGCATGGCCCTGGGGGCCCATTTTCGATGGAAATGAATTTGAAATGGTTTGACTTAACTTGTGGATCTTCTTGGGGTAAAAGAAATTTAAAGTATGATTTCTATCACCATGATTACTAGTAGCGCTAGACTCGGCATCGCCAGGGTGCTAGTTGAGTTTCTTACTAAATTGTTATGATTTTAACCTCGGTCGGACCTAGCACCTGAGATGACTTTCTACTGTTTAGACCTGGTTACACCCGGGAATACTTGGAGGGGTTTTTGAGACATTTTTACCACTACTTTAGTCCTTGATAGGGTCTGGGAATGCATATTTGAGATTGGGTCTCTATCTTGAACCCAGACTTGCTTCCGGATGACATGTTTTGATACTGAGTTTTAGTATGGGGTCTGGGACCTCCATGGACCTTGTCGCTCTGGGCCTGGGGCTTTTGTATGCATGTGCCGGATGGAGGGTATACGATAGAGTAGAGTTATACGGGCAGGTTCCTTCCATAGAACCTATATGTTGGGCTCGATCGGCACAAGAGAAGGTACATATAGAGTTTTTATTCCACCTTGAGGTTATCATGCATCATATCATTCAGTGTTTAAGGTCCCACCCTTGTTTTCTATGTGTTAAGTGTATGCTCTGGTTGTATGGGTTGCCGAAGGGTTTTGTCTTCACTTGTTTACGTTCCTCAGTTGTATGGGTGGCCAGGGAACTATAGGTAGACTCTTGTTACATTATCATGATACTATCCCCTATCACGGTTATGATTTGAGATTATATACTACAATGTTGTTAGTCTTGGTTTGAGATTGATATGATTAGTTTGGATGTTGATTACTGTTTTCCAAGCATATCTATCTTACTATTCTCTCCTAGTCCTTATACTTGAGGTTACCGGTATACCGTCCACTTTTAAAACTTATATATATAAAATGTTTGCGAATATCCCAGGTGTGTATTATGCATATATTCTACTTGCTAGCCTTGTTTGTAGTTTCGGTTGTCTTTCCTTTGTGCTAGTTCATGTGCAATTTTCATTGTTTTCTGTTACTACTTACTTCTATTTTCTCTGTTACTACGCTTTTATCTTATATGTGCCCAGTTAGCCTATGATACCTACTGGTACCTTGTGCTTTGCATTTGGTGCTCATACTACACTCTGCATCTTCTGGTGCATATCCTAGTGTGAGCCATCACCATTAGCTCATGGAGACTCGTGCGAGGAGCTGCTTTTGTGATATTCTGGACTGAGGGTGAGATCTTGGTGATCAGAGTTTAGCTTTAAGTTTATCTTTTGATTATGTACTCTATTTCTACTCAGAGATAGCTTTGTATATATTGTTCTAGACCCTTGTACTCCTTATGTAGTTCAGCTCTTATACGCTATGATATAATATTTTGGGTTTGGTTTATCTTCTGCATCATATATATTATTTGTGTTATCTATTTTCTTCATCTTGTTCCCTTACTTCCGCTTATTAAACTATTCTTCCGTTTAGATTGTTAGATAGTATCCCATAACTGACAGTTCTAGGATACTAGTATTGGTTTGCCTATTGAAGGGTTGTAGGTGCCATCATGACAGGGAAATAGGGTCATGACAACTTGATATCAGAGCTCTAAGTTCACCGGTGTCATCGATATAAGATCCAATGTCTAGTATAGTCCTGCGGATCGAGGGGGAGACGTCTATACTCAATCTTTGGGAGCCTATAGTTACATCTTAGGAAAAAATTGACTTTTTTGGTTTCTATCTCGTGCGTAGTATTCTTGAAAGTTTCTAGAAATCACACTTACTCTAGTTCACTCTTTTGTAGATGGTTCGTATGAGATCTTCAGCTATTAGTGGAGTAGAGCCTCCCGCCCCTACACCTCTTACTCTAGCTAAGGGTCGGGGTTATCGCTAGGGTAGAGATAGGGGTCGTGGATGCCCCAGAGCAGCAGCACCTGCTAGAGCTGCTAGAATTGTGGTAGAGCCCGAGTATGACTATGAGCCCGAGTTTGCTCCTGAGTAGCAGCATGTAGGCCCAGGGGCAGCCCAGGTGCCACCAGTTCCAGCGCCAATTTCTATGCCATCTTCAGCCCCAACTCAGTCTTCGAATCTTAGGGGTTTACTTGTTCAGCTATTGGGTATGATTGGAGAGAGACCTTCGAAGGTGGCACAGACACCCGCTCAGGGGGCAGCACTGGGTGTTCAGAGTTTTGGAGCACAGCCTTCTACTGTGGCTCCCCGTGCCAAGGTTATTCCGGTCCCTTCGGTTGCACATCCTCTTGCTACTTGCCCAGTTATGAAAGATGGAGAGAAGAAGGCCTTGGGTAGATTTTTAAGGTTGGCACCACCGAGATTTGCTGGTACATTGGGTCAGGTCCTACATAATTTTATTACCATGTATGAGGAGATGTTGCATTATTTGGGGTTGTTGGAGACTCACGGGGTTGGCTATACTACTTATCAGCTAGAGGGTCCAGCGAAGTTATGGTGGAGTGCACAAGCTGCTTGCAGACCTTCTACATCACCTCAGTTGACTTGGTCTGAGTTGTATGAGGCCTTTATGGCCAAGTCCTTTAGGTAGGGAGCGTCGGAGAGAGGAGTTCACTAGACTTGCTAAGGATTCTATGACTGTCTCAGAGTACTAGACCCATTACCATCATATTGCTCCAATTGGGGCATTATTATGCCTACTAAGGATGACAGGGTCCGTAGATTTGTTTGGGGTCTATGAAGAGAGTTTAGGGAGCCTACACAGATATTGGTTTCTAGTGGTTGATCTTTCCAGGCTATTGCAGACTATCCCGCACTATAAAGGATTTGCATCATCATAACACCGAGGACAGAGATAAGAGGCCTTGACATCAGGGTGGCTACAATAGTCCCTGACATAGTGGTAGAAGTTCAGGCTAGTGGGGCCAGGGTTATCAGCCACAGCAGCAGCAGGGTCAGTCCAGCCGATCGGTTTAGGCTTCACTTCAGACATCCGATAGTACTCAGTTTGAGCAGGGTCAGAGTAGCCATCAGGGCTACACCAATCAGTCTTTGAGAGGTATAGCTTCTAGGGCATCGGGTTGTGCTGGCCATAAGGGTTTTGCTGGTTACTCCCAACTGATTAGGTCATCAGGGGCTTGTTTCACTTGTGGTATTATTGGTCATTTTGCTAGAGATTGCCCCCAGCAGGGCACAATTTAGCCAGCCACTCCACCTGCTCAGCCTATTTATTCAGTTCAGCCATCGGCTCGAGGAGGTGGTGGTCAGGGTAGAAGTGTTGCTCCACGTAGCATAACAAGTGGTAGGGATGGTAGTAGTGCAGGTGGAGGTCGTCGTCAGTTCTATATAGTCCCTGGGAGACTAGAGGCTGAGGCCTCGGATGCTGTGATTACATGTACGAGTTTTGTATGCCATCAGTCTTCTATGGCTTTATTTGATCCTGGATCCACTTGTTTATATGTATCTTCCTACTTTATGCCTTGTTTGGGGTTGGCTAATGAGACATTATATGCTCATGTTTCTATTTTGACCCCAGTAGGAGATTTTTTAGTAGTGGATTAGATTGTGAGATCTTGTATGATTTCTATTGGTTATTTGGAGACTTAGGGTAACTTGATGATCCTTGACATGTTATATAATGATGTGCTACTGGGCATGGACTAGTTATCCCCTCACCGTGCAGTTTTGGATTATTATGCCAAGACCGTTACCATAGTTGTGCCCGGTGTATCCCTGTTTGTGTGGTAGGGTTCTATCAGCCGAGCACTTTCTGGGATCATCTCTTGTGTTTGAGCTAGGAAGTTTATTTCCCGTGGGTGTTTAGCTTATCTAGCATATGTACGAGATGCTAGTGTTGACCCTTCATCTCCTGAGTCTGTTCATGTGGTTATAGACTTCCTAGATGTGCTTCTTACCGACCTGCCACGCCTTCCACCTGAGAGAGATGTTGATTTTTCAATTGAGTTAGAGCCGGGAACCAGGCCCATTTCTATACCCCTTACCGTATGGCTCCTACTGAGTTGAGAGAGCTTAAGGAGCAGCTCCAAGATTTGTTAGCTTAGGGGTTCATTAGATTGAGTGTGTCCCCTTGGGGTGCTCCTATCCTTTTTGTGAAGAAGAAGTATGGGTCGATGCAGATGTGTATTAATTATGGGTAGTTGAATAAGGTGACAGTGAAGAATAGGTACCCGATGCCAAGAATTGATGACTTATTTGATCAGCTCCAGGGTTCAGCCATGTTTTCAAAAAATGATTTGAGATTCGGCTACCATCAGTTGAGGATTAGGGTGGAGGACATCCCTAAGATAGCATTCAGGACACGTGATTGCCACTATGAGTTCCTGGTGATGTCTTTTGGGTTGACTAATGTCCCTGTAGCCTTTATCGATTTGATGCATGGGGTGCTTAGCCCGTACTTGGATATGTTCATGATAGTCTTCATTGATTTCATTCTGATATACTCCAGGAGTAAGGATGAGCATGAGCAGCACTTGAGGACTGTACTTCATACTTTGAGAGATCATCGTCTTTATGCCAAGTTCTCAAAGTCTGAGTTTTGGCTTCAGTCTCTTGCATTCCTAGGACACGTGGTGTCTAAGGATGGGATTAGGGTTGATCCGGGTAAGATTTTTGCGGTTCGTGATTGGCCTTGACCTACTACTCCTATCGAGGTTCGCAGCTTTATTGATTTAGCCGGGTACTACAGATGGTTCATTGAGGTATTTTCTTCCATAGCAGCACCCTTGACTATGCTGACTAGGAAGGATGTTCCATTTTAGTGGTCGGACCAGTGCGCGGATAGCTTCCAGAGGATTAAGGCCTTTCTAAATTCAGCTCCAGTATTGACTTTGCCAGTTGAGGGTCAGAGTTTCTCCGTATATTGTGATGCTTCAGGGGTTGGTCTTAGTTATGTGTTGATGCAGCAGGGTCGAGTGATAAAATATGCGTCGATAAAGCTGAAGGTTCATGAGCGCAACTACCCCACTCATGACTTGGAGATTATTGGTTGTAGTCTTCGTGCTCAAGATCTGGAGGCACTACTTATATGGACTCTATTGTGAGATATTCGTTGATCATCGTAGTCTTAAGTATATTACGAGTCAGCAGGAATTGAACACGAGGCAGAAGAGATGGATTGAGCTACTGAAGGACTACGGTTTCACTATTCTATACCATCCGGGCAAGGCAAACATGGTTGCAGATGCCTTGAGTCAGAAGGCGGTGAGTATGGGCAGCCTAGTTTCACTTTCAGTTTTTGAGCGACCATTGTCCTTGGACATCAAGTCCTTGGATAACCGATTTGTTAGGCTTGACTTGTCAGATCCTATCCGAGTTCTTGTCAGTCTTATGGTATGTTCAACTCTAGTTTATCAGATTCACAGCCGACATTTTGAGGATCAGAATTTGTGTGACCTTTGTGATCAGGTAGTTTGGGGTGAGGCCAGCTGAGCTACTTTGGGTTCTGATGGTATTCTGAGATTTGATGGCCGACTTAGTGTTCCGAGGGTTGGTGATTTGATTTAGTTGATACTCTGTAAGGCACATTGTTCTAGATACTCCATTCATCTTGGCGCGGCGAAGATGTATAGAGATTTGAGATAGCTTTACTACTGGTGTGGTCTGAAGCGGCACGTAGCAGAGTTTGTATCTCAATACTTGAACTATCAGCAGGTAAAGTTCGAGCATATGAGACCGGGTGGCTTGATGCAGTGACTTCCATTCTTGAGTGGAAATAGGAAGGTATTACAATGGACTTTGTTGTCAGTTTGCCTCGTACTTCTCGGGGTTTTGATTCTATTTGGGTGATTGTTGATCGGTTGACTACGTCTGCCCACTTATTGCCAGTTCAGACTTCCTATGATGCTGAGAGGTTAGCTCAGATTTACATTCGTGAGGTTGTTCGGTTGCACAAGGTCCCAGCTTCTATCATTTCAGACTGCGACATGCAGTTCACATCTCAGTTCTAGAGAGCTATACAGAGTGACTTGGGTACAGAGGTTCAGCCTAGTACTGCTTTCCACCCTCAAACAGATGGCCAGTATGAGAGGACTATTCAGGTCTTAGAGGACATGCTTTAGGCTTGTGTACTTGACTTTGGAGGTTCTTGGGATCAGTTTGTGCCCTTGGCCAAGTTTTCTTAAAATAATAGCTTTCATTCGAGCATCGATATGGAAACTTTTGAGGCCTTGTATGGTAGGCGTTACAGATTGCCGATTGGTTCGTTTGATAGGCTAGAGTCCAGACCGCAGAGTACTGATTTACTTAGAGATTTCTTGGACTAAGTCTGTTTGATTCAGGATAGACTTAGAGCAGCACATAGTAGGCTGAAGAGCTACATTGATAGTAGACTTCGTGCCTTAGAGTTCAGTGTTGGTGACTTGGTTTTCCTTCGAGTGACGCCTGTGAAGGGTGTGATGAGATTTCATCAGTGGGGCAAGATTAGCACCAGGTTTATTGGACCGTTTGAGATTCTAAAGATGGTTGGTAGTGCTTCCTACGTGTTATATTTGCCTCCGATGTTTTCAGCTGTCCATCCAGTTTTTCATGTCTCGATGTTACACAGGTACGTGCCAGATGAGTCTCATGTGTTGCATTGGGATTCGATAAGTTAGACGAGAGTTTGTTATTTGTTGAGGAGCAAATAGTTATTCGTGCCAGAGATGTCAGATGATTGAGATCTAGGGATATTCCGATTGTGAAAGTTCAGTGGAGGCACCATCCAGTCAAGGAGGCTACTTGGGAGACCGAGAGTGAGTTACGTGCTCAATATCCGCAATTGTTCGAGCCTTTAGGTACTCCCTTCTTCTTGACTTTTGAGAACTAAAGTCTTTTTAGTCGTGGATGTCGTGATGACCCTTCCAGTCATATTCGAATTTACATATTCATTGTAATGTTAGAGATATTTTGTAACAACCCCAAGTCATTTATAGCTTGCTGGGACCGATATTTCGGTGCCCTGGTCGTTTGTTTGGTCATTTTGGCCGTTTCCCTTTTTTAGAGCGTTAACTTAGAATATCATTGACTTTAGTCAACATTCTTAGCTAACGTGCTTGGAATAGGATTCTGACATTTCCATTAGCTCTGTAGCATTGAGTTTGGTCTACTTAGACCTTCAGTTGAGGCCTGAGAACTTCCGGTGTAGGTTTTGTGTTGTTTACTACGTTTTCAGGCCGCTTGGAGTTTAAAGGTTAACTTTTGGTGGCTTTCGATGATCGGAGTGTTAGATTCAAAATTTGACAATTCCATCAGCTCCGAAATGATGAGTTTGGGTTAGGAAGGTGGTTGGTTCGGGTCCCGGGTGAGTCAAGCTCATTTTGAGCCTTGGGTTCTTATTCGTTAGTGTTGACTTGGGTCAACATTTCTTTGAAACAACCTCGTATGGAAGTTTCATTGATTTCATTGAGTCTGTAATGTCGTTTCCACTCTATTAGCATTATTGGGTTTTGAATATCGGTTTCCGATTGTGCCTGAAATACCCCATAGAGAATTTTAGTGTTGCTGGGTTTTTCGAAGCTGCCGGCCTTCAACGCCAACGGCGCCTAGGCAGCCCGATTGCGCTAGCCTCTGGCAGGCCTTGAGCGCGATGGCACTGGCCTAGCGTCGATTGCGCTGGCCATTTCCCAGCTGCTATATATTCTCTTATTTTTGTTTTTCCAGCTTTATGTCTCAATTTCTCCCAACTCAAAAAACTTGCACACTCTCCCTAATTGCTCCAATACTAGTTCTAACCTTGGGGAAATTATTGTTCATCATAATTTCGTGCTTCTTCATCACTTGGTAAGTCATCTTCCCCAACTAACTTTCTTTTGTTTTTCTCTAAAATCCACCATTGTTGCTCATACCCAAACCTTGGAATTTGTTGTAGTGGCTACCTCCTAGCTCCTGCATGATCGTGGGTGTGAAGGATTCTACGTCTTCGCTTAAATTCAATCATTTTGGTAAGTAATCCTTGCCTAATTCACAATTCTCATTCTTAAAATTCTAACTTTTAACCTCAACTTGAGAGGGCTGTTTGGCGCCCTTCTCTTGGCCAATTGTACTCAATTTTAGAGCATGCCTTATTGGCATCGTTATGGTCATCGTTCTCCTTTTCATTTTTGATTTTGGGTTATGGGTCCTGCGGGCCAGCTTTTGACCCAGATTTTTACTCAGCTATAATTGTATCAATATGGGTATTGTTAGACTCATTTTAACATATTATTTATGTTTTTGGTAGATTGATTATCGTTCGAGGTTTCTCGGAGCGATTCGGGCTTGGACGTTGTTGTTCGGGCAGCTTGTCATCGGTCTATAGGTAGGTTATGGTTTAAACTCCCTTTGGATTATTAGGTTGGTACCACAGACTTTGACCTTTTTATTGATGTCCGCCTACTTTCCTTCCTTCAATGCTTGTAGTACTTGCTTGATATGATTTATTCACCCTTGTGGCCCGGTGAGGCCTTGTTGACTCTACAACATAGAAGGTGGGTTATTGGGAATATCCGCGAGTCTTGGACATAGAAATATCCTTCTAGGTTGGTTATGCTTGATGAGTAGTTGTGGGCATGTGCACGGCCGATAGGTTTATTGTGAGCTGTTGGAAGGCTATTTGTGTTGATCATTCATTTCCATGCATATAAAGAGGATTTATTCATGTTTTGCTAGGGTTTTGGTTTCAGGTCTACTGGAATTGTTTTCTAAACTTTGCATGGCCCCGGTGACCCGTTTTCTGTGGAAATGAATTGGAAATGGTTTGACTTAACTTGTGGATCTTTTTGCGGTAAAAGAAAGTTAAAGATGATTTCTATCACCAGTTTTACTATTAACGCTAGACTCGGCAGGGCCGGGGTGCTAGTTGAGTTTCTTACTAAATTGGGATGATTTTAGCCTCGATCGAACCGAGCACCAGAGATGACTTTCTACTATTTAGACTAGATTATGTCGGGGCACCCTTGGAGGTGTTTTTAAGACATTTTTCCCACTACTTTAGTCCTGGACAGGGTCTGGGCATGCATATTCGAGACTGGGACTCTATCTTTAACCTGGACTTGCTTCCGGATGACATGTTTTGATACTGAGTTTTAGTATGGGGTCTGGGACCTCCATAGACCGTGCCGTTCTGGACCTAGGGCTTTGGGCTGCATGTGCCAGAGTGAGGGTATACGGCGAAGTAGAGGTATACGGGCAGTGTCCTTCCATGAAACCTACCTGCTGGGCCCAATCGGCACTGGAGGAGGTACATACATAGTTTTTATTCCACCCTGAGATTTTCATGCATCATATCATTCAGTGTTTGAGGTTCCACCCTTGTTTGTTGTTTGTTGAGTGTACGCTCTGATTGTATGCGCGGCCGGAGCGTTTTGTCTTCACTTGTTTTCCTTCCTCGGTTGAATGGGCGGCCGGAGAACTGTAGGTAGACTCTTAATACTTTATCATGATACTATCCCCTGTCACGGTTATGATTTGAGATTATATACTGCAACGTCATTAGTCCTGGTTTGATATTGATATGATTTGTTTGGTTGTTGATTCCTGTTTTCTGAGCATGTTTATCTTACTCTTCTCTCCTAGTCCTTATACTTGAGGTTACCGGTATACTTTCCACTTTTAAAACTTTTATATATATACTGTTTTGCGAGGATCCCAGGTGCGTCATCTCTTACTATGACCTGTGCCTGTTGTGCATATAGTCTACTTTCTAGCCTTGTTTGTTTTTTCGATTGTCTTCCCTCTAGGCTAGTTCCTGTGTACTTTTTGTTGATTTCCATGACTACTTGCTTCCATTTTGTCTGTTACTACGCTTGTATCTTATATGTGCCTAGTCAGCCTAAGATGCCTACTGGGTACCTTGTTCTTCATATTTGGTGCTCATACTACACTTTGCATCTTCTGGTGCAGATCCTAGTGTAGGCCATCATTGTTAGCTAGTGGAGACTCGTGCGAGGAGCTGCTTTGGTGATATTCTAGACTGAGGGTGAGCTCTTGGCGACCAAAGCTTACGTTTTAGTTTATATTTTTATTATGTACTCTATTTCTACTCGGAGATAGCTTTGTATATATTATTTTTGACCCTTGTACTCCTTATATAGATCCGACTTTTATACGCTATGATACCAGGTTTTGAGTTTGGTTTAGCTTCTGCATCGTATATATTATTCCTGTTATTTATTTCCTTCATCATGTTCCCTTGCTTCCACTTATTAAACTGTTCTTCCATTTAGATTGTTAGATAGTAGCTCATTACTGACCGTTTTGAGCTACAGGTATTAGTTCGCTTACTGGGGGGTTGTAGGTGCCATCATGACTGAGAAATCAGGCAATGAGAGCAGGTAAAGTGCAAAACATACCAAAACATACTACAAGGTCAAGGAAAGTGCACAATAATATATTTTTAGTAAATCTATCTTCCTTCCTCCAATACTTAACAAATGCATTACCATAAACTAGACAAATGATGGATTGGCAAGTCAAAAACACTACATTCAAAGAGAAGGATACCAACAGTCTTTTTAAGAGAATGACACAAATGTTATCAACAACCTTTCTAAGAGAATGACACAAAGGTTACCAACAATCTTTAAAGTATGTAAAGCTGCAACAACGAGGATGCTGTGATTCATATTAGAAATTCTATAAGTTTTTGTAATTTAAGACAGTAAAAAACACAAGTACTATGCTAAATATTATTCATAAAACTGAATGTTATGAGAGAGTAGAAAACACAACTATCCGCTTATAATTTTCAACACAAACCTAAGACATATTCAGAAAGACAATCTACAATGACATGAAACAACAACATACACAGATAAGAGCTACAATAATGCAGAAAATTATCTAGCTTGGACAAAGAAAGTGAAATATTCTCCTTGGTAGTTTGTATCCTATTAAAAATGTTCAGTTGATCTATCAATAAAGTGGAAAACAACTTACAGAAAATTGATTGTAAGCTGATGATTGAGGTTCAAAAATAACGGTAAGAAAATATAAAACCCACCAGAACTCATAAATACGATAGGGGCTAGAGAAGAAATGGAGAAATTTGAAACTACATCCAAGAGAAAAGGACAAAAACTAGAGAAAAGGAGAAAACAAATAGATGTGATTGACACTTTTTAAATGTAACACTAAATGACAATTCTCTATCAAAAAGGTGTATCTTCAGATATTAAACTTGGAAATCTAAATTTTGTCCTTAACATATAATCTTGTGCATAAGCTTAAATGTGACTAACAAAATTAGTAGACAATCAAATGAATACACTATAGACATCATTTTGCTCAATATTTAACTTATTATTTGGGAATAACTTGATTTTCCATATCACTGCATCTTTCTCAGGAGCATATGTAGCATATCCCATCAATGTTCATATGTTAGGACTCATTGCATCAAATGACATAGGCAACTCAATTTCAACATTCATCGTAGTGTAGCCATATATATTAGTCAGTTAATCAATTGAAATATTTTCATTATCAAAGACATTCATTGTGACCTTGAGAAAATATATAACTTGTCTAATATTTAACAAAAATTGGATACTTGAACTATAAATAGAGAGAGAGAGAACATTTAATTTCAAAAGATAAGAATGCTACTACCTATGCTACTTAAATTGGTTTCAGAGTTTGACTGACATCTCAACCCGTCTTCTTAAATTCCTTTCAACTTGAGCTTCCACCTAAATCAGAGGCTTTACCTGAATCAACTACTAGTAAAGTTATTAACTTTTTAGTCTGCCTTAATTAACGAAGAAGAATAAATATGATATACACAATTTACATTACAATAAGAATATTATAATAGAGATAATGAATTAACCTGAGTGTTGAGTCTATACGTTATCAGATCAAATGATCCATCTGGAGGGATAAAAGATATTGTGTGATCATTTTCAAACTGATTCAGATGCACACACCTGAATATGCGTATCATCGGAATGAGATAATGAAATAAAAATACTTAATGAGAGTTAGTTAGGGTGTTGTCCCATCAACTCTTTATGATAGTTTAGAGGCTTTCAAACATAGATACTCTTTTTGATTATGTTTCATTTTGACTTTACCATTTATGAATTGGGATGCCTAGATTCCTATTTATGCTTCTGCTATGTTTCTTATGATTATCTGAGTTATGCTATGAAAAAGGGTTAACTTGGGGCACTTGAAGTCCTAGGTCCCGTGTTACGTCTAGGGGGTAGCCTCGGGGATTGACAAACTTGGTATCAGAGTCTCACATTCAAGAATCCTAAGGTGTCTGAAAGCCACATTGAGTAGAATCTCTTTCATGTATTTGAAGTGCGCCACACTTATGAGAAAGAAGCTATGAGGTGTCTTAGAAAAAACGCCACTTCTTTCTTGATCAATATCATGTCATAGAGTTTAACTCTATTAACCCTCTAAACCCATTCTTTATGTGTTTTAGATTATTCCTACTCGCAATGCAATGCCTCGCCGAGCTGCTCAAAATGTTGACCCTCCAATTCGAGACCTCGAGGTCACCAATGTGGTGTTCAAAAATGCCATTCATATGCTAGATTAGACAATGGCCGCTCAGACCAATCAACAGGCTCCTATTCCTACCCACCCTCAAGGTGGATTAGTGACCCGAGTCTAAGACTTTATTAGTATGAACCTACCTGAGTTCTGGGTTTCAAAAGTTATTGAGGATTCACAAAATTTCTTGGATGAGGTAAAAAAGGTCTTTGGTGTAATGCAAGTGGGTGGTGTTGATGGTATTGAGCTAGCTTCCTACCAACTCAAGGACATGGCTCATGTTTGCTTCGCTCAATGGAGGAATACTAGGGATAGGGATGGGATCCCTATGACTTGGGAATGCTTTGAGAGGGCTTTTCTTGATCGGTTCTTCTCGAGGGAGTTGAGGAAAGCTATGGTCGAAGTGTTTGTGAATTTGAGGCAAGGTTCTATGTTAGTTCAGGGGTATGGATTGAAGCTCACCGAGCTTTCTAGGTATGATTCTTACATGGTGGCCGACCCGTGGGATGATATAAGTAAGTAAATTTATGGAGTAT
Source organism: Jaltomata sinuosa (assembly GCA_003996215.1). NCBI lineage: Eukaryota > Viridiplantae > Streptophyta > Magnoliopsida > Solanales > Solanaceae > Jaltomata > Jaltomata sinuosa. Next base: position 43,524 of record QJPP01003996.1, on the reverse strand, counting down.
CAGATTTGGTAAAGAAGGAGTGTAGGTCCGTGATGCTTTTGGGCGACATAGATATTTCTCAACTTATGACTCATGCCCATCAGATTGAGGGGGACAAGTTGCGGGAAAGGCAAGGGAGAATAAAAGGGTTAGATTAGAAGGTTCAGGTTTTGGCCATCAGAGGTCCAGAGGCGGACATCGCTCTTTATCTTAGAAGAAATCATCAGGTCCCTTTCATTATTTGGCTATTGCTCCTTCCCAGGCCCCCAGTCCTTATCATTATTAGGCTAGTAGAGGATATGGTTCCTATTCACAGAGGAGTATTGCAAAGGGGACCCCTTACCCTCCTTGCAACAAGTATGGTAAGAGTTATCTAGGTGAGTGTTTAGTTGCTTCAGGTGGATGCATTGGATGTGGTCAGGTTGGACACAAGATTAAGGATTGCCCTTCAGCTAAGATTGTTCCCTCAGAATGTGTATCAACTACCATCAGTTGAACAAGGTCACAATCTAGAATAACTATCCCATTCTGAGGATTAATGACTTGTTCGATCAGCTTTAGGATGTCAGTTACTTTTACAAGATCGACCTTAGATTCACTTAACATCAGCTCCGTGTTCGAGAGTGTGACATTCCAAAGACAGCCTTCAGAACTCGGTATGGTCATTATGAATTTGTGGTTATGTCTTTTGGACTAACGAAAGCTCATGCAGCCTTTATGGATTTGATGAACCATGTGTTCAAGAAGTATTTGGATATATTTGTGATTATTTTCATTGATGATATTCTTATCTATTCTCGGAGTGAGGAGGACCATGTGGACCATTTGAGAGTTGTGTTGCAAACTCTCAAGGATCGACAGTTATTTGCTAAGTTTAACAAATGTGAGTTTTGGATGTAGTCTGTTGCTTTTTTGGGTCATATTATGACTATAGATGCTATTCGGGTTGATTCTTAAAAGATTGAGGCAGTAACAAACTAGCCTAGACCCGCTTCCCCATCTGATATTAGGAGCTTTTAGGGTTTGGCTAGTTACTACAAGAGATTTATGGAAGGGTTTTCTTCTGTTGCTGCCCCATTGACTCGGTTGACTAAGAAGAAGGTTAAATTTCAGTGGTCTAATCTATGTGAGTAGAACTTTCAGGAATTGAAGACTAGATTGACTACAGCTCCAGTGTTGTCTCTACCCGAGGACCTAGATGACTTTGTTGTGTATTGTGATTCTTCTAGATTTGATTTGGTTTGTGTTTTGATGCAACGTGGTAAGGTGATTACTTATGCTTCGAGATAGATTAAGATTCATGAGAACAACTACCCTACTCATGATCTTGAGTTAGCAGCCGTGGTTTTTGCTTCGAAGATTTGAAGACATTACTTGTATAGTGTTCATATGGATGTGTTCACCGATCATAAGAGTCTTCAGTATGTGTTCACTCAAAAGGAATTGAATATTCGTCAGCAGAGATGGCTTGAGCTTCTTAAGGATTAAGATATGTGTGTGCTTTACCATCCGGGTAAGGCCAATGTCATGGAGGATACACTTAGTAGGCTGTCCATGGGTAGTGTGTCTTCGATTGAGGACAGAAAGAAGGAATTGGCCAAGGATGTTTATCTTCTTGCGATTAGGAGTTTGCCTTATGGATTCGATAGAAGGTGGTGTTATTGTTCAGAATGGTTCCTCATTATCTTTGGTAACTGAAGTGAAAGAGAAGTAAGACAGTAATCCTACTTTGCACCAGTTGAAGGGTATGGTCCATCATTAAGGGGATAGGTTTTCTTCCCAGGGGGAGATGGTGTGATTCGATATCAGGGTCGATTATGTATTCCTTATGAGGATGGGTTGAGACAATGGATTTTGACAGAGGCTCATAGCTCCTAGTATTCTATTCACCCCGGTGCCACCAAGATGTACTGTGACCTATGGGAAGTCTATTGGTGGAATGGAATGAAGATGGACATAGGAGGTTTTGTGGCTAAGTGTCCAAACAGTCAACAAGTGAAAGTAGAGCATCAACGACCAGGTGGTATGACTCAGGATATTGATCTTCCTACTTGGAAGTGGGAAGCAATCAATATGGATTTCATTACTGGCTTGCCTCGTACTCAAAGGCAATACAATTCTATTTGGGTGATTATCGACAAGATAACTAAATCAGCCAACTTCTTGGTTCTCAAGACTACAGATTTAATCGAGGATTATGTCAGACACTATATTCATGATATAGTCAGATTGGATGGTGTTCCGTTGTCCATCATTTCATACATGGGTACTTAGTTTACATCTAAATTTTGGAGATAATTTCAGAATGGTCTTGGTACTTAGGTTAAGCTTAGAATAACTTTTCAACCAAAGACGGATGGCCAGGTATAGCATACTATTCAGACTTTGGAGGATATGTTGAGAGCTTGTGTGATTGATTTGAAAGGTAGTTGGGATGATCACTTATCTCTTATTGAGTTTTCCTACAATAACAGCTTCCATTCTAGCATCCAGATGGCTCCTTATGAGGCACTCTATCGGCAGAGGTGTAGATCTCCTATTGGTTTGTTTGAGGTAGGTGAGGCAACTTTTATTGGTCTAGATTAAGTTCATGAGACTATGGAGAAGGTTCAAACCATTAGGGAGAGGTTGAAGACCCCTCAGAGTCAACAGAAATCATATGCATATGTGAGGAGAAGAGAATTGGAGTTTGAGGTTGATGACTGGGTATTTCTAAAAGTGTCACCCATGAAGGGTGTGATGAGTTTTGGAATGAAAGGGAAGCTTATTCCCCGCTATATAGGTCCTTATCTGATTCTGAGGAGAGTTGGTAGTGTTTCTTATGAGTTGGATTTTCCATCATATCTAGAAGCGGTACATCTGGTTTTCCATATTACCTTATTGAAAAAGTGTGTTGGTGATCCGACCATGATTATTCCTTTGGAAGATGTGAGTGTAAATGATAGCCTTACTTATGAGGATGTTCTCTTGGAGATTCTTGATCATCAGATTCGAAGGTTGAGAAACAAAGAAGTTGCTTCGGTAAAGGTACTTTGATGAAATCAACTAGTTGAGGGAGCTACTTGGAAAGAAAAAACAACCATGAAAGCCAAGTACCCTCATCTCTTTCCTTCCGATTCAGTTTCAGCTTGAGGTAATAGTTTCCTCCTTAGTATGCCCACGATTCTACTCTACTAGTTTTTCTCATGATCCTAGTATACATTCATGTTTTTCAAAGTTAGTTTAATCATGTTTTAAGTTGAAAAGCTCAGTTTTCATATTTGCCGTTGAGTTTCATGTTTTGTTGCTTGGTTGGGCTGTTCCTCTCAAATTTTGCTTGCTTAGCCTTCATTCAAGGACAAATGATCCCAAGGGGCAGATATTGTATCACCCTGGAATTTGATTAAGCTGTTAAACTTAGAATCTCTAAAAAAAATTAATTTCCCGGAATTACAAGTCCAAACCACGGACCGTGGTTGGAACCACGAGTCGTGGAATGAACCCGTGGTTTAAGTCTGCAGGATTAACCTCTGGTCTTAGAACCACGAGTTGATTATACGAACTGTAGTTTATTCTATGGACCATCCTCTTGACTCATATAATCAAACCTAGGGACTAACTGTATCCTCAAGAACCACGAGTGGGTTCTACGGACTGTAGTTCATTCTACGGACCATACTGTAGTTCATTCTATGGACCATACTATTCACTCATGGAATTTGATCTGAGGTTTGCCTATTTTTCCAGGAACCATGAATTGGTCTACGGACCATAGTTTCAAATACGTTCCATCCTGTTAACTCATAAAACATATTTTGTAGTTGATCATTTGGACCAGGAACCACGAGTGGAAACCACGAGTCATGGTTCAGTCTACGGCTCGTGGATTGCACCTGTGATTCTTGAATGTGAGATATTTAACAGCTTTTCTCTAATTAAATCCCAGGGTATTTCTATAATTACCCACCCTTTTAACTCTTAAGTGAGGTCGTTTTGGCCACTTTTAGTAGGGTTTCTACTCTTATTAGCCTAAGTCATTAATTATTTCGCATTCATCTACCAAAAGAAGAAAATAACTCCTTCAAGCTCCAAGTATGAAGCTCCAAGTTCAAGCCTCCATTTCTTTTCATCTTAGATCAAGCAAGCTTCAATAAGGTATGTGGGTAATGAATAAGGGATTCCCTTCACCCTTATGCCCCAAAACCATGATTTTTACTTTGATTTATGAATTTATGAATTTAGGTTTCTTACCCAAATTGAGGAAAACTTAAGGGTTCAGTTTTATAGCTTCAATTCATGATTTCTCATTACTTATCTATGATTTATTTAATGTTCCTTAGTTTATTTCAAAATCTCATGCATTAAAAATGATTTCTAGCATGATTCCATTGAATTACATAATTTTAAGTGAAAATTGGCATGTTTAAATAACATAGCCTTATGTATTTATGAAAGTGCATGCCTAATTTTTCAAGTTATGAATTTAGAAAGAAAAGTATATTTTAAATTATGGATATGCTAAGTTTTTAAGGATTTTGAAGTATGAATTGCATGACATTAGATATGTCCCTATATTTCACAAAAGGTTGGGCATTTATATACGTTTACTTAAGCCATGTGAATTGCTGGTATTAGATATACCCTTATGCTTTTCAAACAGATTTTGCATTAGATATGTCACAAGTATATGTGAGCAATATGTATATGTTTTGGGAGTAGTATTTAGCACCGAGTTGGACTAGGGTTTAGCGTGCCGTTAAGTCCCAGAACTACTTTGCCAGCGTAGGTTGCCATCTGTATCTTATGACAGAATCCTGATTGATAAGTTTCTAACCTTGGCCGTTTAGGACAACCTATTTTCAGTGTGGGTGTATGACACTGAACTCCATGTAGCTCATCACGATTTATGTCGGTTAATAGAAACTTCCGTATTAATGTTTTTAAGTCTTATGCTTTGATATCTCTTACCATATGCTTAAATTATGATATTTCTTATGAATTCTCAACTTATACATGAATTCAGTATTAATTATGGTTCAAGCATGTTTTACCTTATTTATGCATATCTCACATACTCAGTACATCCTATAGTACTGACGCATATCTTGCACTGCATCCTCGTGATAATGCAGATTCAAGTTCCTTCCCTCCAACTCGATGCTAGATATTGTCGATTTTCCAGATTTTGTTAGTGATTCTTCATCATTTGGGGACCTCAGCGATGCTAGTTACTTTCATGTTCTTTCTTTGAATTTATGAGTTAGTAGGGGTGTTTTACCATCAACTCTTTATGATAGTTTAGAGGCTTTCAGACATAGATAGTATTCTGGTCTCTTTCGGATTATGTTTTATCTTGACTTTACCATTTATGGATTGGGTTGCTTAGTTTCCTATTTATGCTTCAACTATGTTTCTTATGATTATTTGAGTTATGCTATGACCAAGGATTAACTTGGGAGACTTGCGGTCCCAGGTCCCGTGTTACGTCTAAGGGGTAGCCTCAGGGCGTGACAATGGAAGTGGGAGGTGACAACCTTGAAATGACTTTAACTTTTTCTTGGTCTACTTGGATGCCCTTCTCTGATATTTTGTGACCCAAGACAACACTTTCTTTCACCATGAACTGACATTTTTTGTCATGCCCCGAGACTACCCCTGGACGTAATAGGTGACCCAAGATCACAACTGACCTCAAGATAACTCTCTGGCATTAGCATAACTTTAAAACTGAGCAAAACATAAGAACGGAAGCTTAACTGAAGTAATGAGAAACTTAATCTGTTTATCAAATATAAGTTTTAAAAATGACAATCTGAATACAACTGAACATATGACTCTCTGTCTGAAAGCCTCTACTACTGGCGAGTTGCTGGGACAGGCCCCCAACTAACTCTAAATATTGAAATACCAGGTACACAAATGAATACATGAAAACTGAAGAAGAAGCATGAAAACTGACTTCTCATTGTAAAACATAACTAAACTAACGTCGGAAAATATGAATGCATGCTAGGATCATGAGAAAACTGATGGTATAGAACCGAACGGACATACTAAGGGTGAAACTACTACCTCAAGCTGAAACTGAATCAAAAAGAAAGAGATAAGGGTACTTGGCCTTCGTGGCTGCTTCGACTTCCCAAGTAGCTCCCTCAACTGAGCTTTAAAGACTGAAGTACTAACAGGGTAATGGATTCCTCATCAAAATAAAAACTAAGCTGGATTCGTGAGACATTTATGCATACTGAGAGCGTAAGAACAACTAATATGATGGGAAACTGGATATCTGACATAATAATTGGTCTGGAATGAGGGTAGGGGCATAGCCGAAACTCATAAATAACAAACACATTTTTTTATAAATCATAGTTAGACAAAAGGGATGTCAAACAAAGAGAAGGACTACACAAGGAACCATTTCTATCAAACTGAACTTACCTCCAAGGGTTGTACTGGGCGTATGACCCACTGCTCTTTGGGATAAACACCGACGGGTCTACACCAATTTGATATGAAGGGTCTAACATACTGGGAGCTGAAGCTACTGGACATAGAACATGAGAATTCTGAGCAGGGAGTAAGAAAAAGACTCTTCCCGCCTTAAAAACACTGTTGACAACTTTTTAGCTGAGGAAAACCTTTTTATCTATATTAACCCTTCTAAACACCAAACTGACCAAAGTAACTATAGTTCTCACCAGTGCTCATAAAAATACTAAGGTCTGAGTCTAACTACCTGCTTCCACCATGTCCAAGCCCATCTCGACTTAATCTCTTGCATCTAGAGTTATCTCCTAAGAATAGTATTCCTTCTTATCACAACAACCAACTAACCTTGGGCTTCGAAGCAAAAGGGTCACTAGTTGCGCAAAATAAAGAGCCACATGTATCCCACATTGATATTCAAGCTTCTAACTATGGTCATCTTATGGTTTCGTACCTTACCATATTTAAGACTTCTCTCCCCTTCCCTAGCATATTAGGAGTTGCAATATCAAGAACTTTCACATGGGGACATGCCAAAATTCCTCATCTAACTACTTCGTAGGAATAAACCTTACCTCAGAATTCATCTACACCTCGAAGCCAAGGTGGAACAAGTACACCAAGAATAAAAGATATATGCTACCTCCAATCTAGGATACTACAAGGCCTTCTCCCCTAAAACTTATAAAAACATAAACCAGAATCACTAAAAGAGAAGAGCGGGAGCATGAGCATCACGAACAAAGAATTACTGATTAATCTTGACTTACACTTAGCGTGATCAAGCCACTCAAGGTGTGTCTTGGGGAATTGAGCGCAATAGGTACGAGTGATTCATGTACGAGGCACGTAAGGCATGAATAGTGGGGATAACCATCCCTCGTCATCCAAGAGAAGGTCAAAGGTCTCTAGAGCAAGGAAATCATATACATGATGTAGCATGACTTGATTAGCCATAGAGGCATGTCTGAAGGATAAACTGAGCAAATAGGACCGAGCATACTGAGAGACATGAGTTTACATAGATAACAAACCTCAAGGTATAAAGCTAGAATTTTTAGAATTATAGGATTAGAGTAGAATTATTGTCCGAAGCAATCACTTGTCATTCTAGGATCTGAACATGAGCGTGAATCTGAATGGAGTGCGTAAATCTAAAATATGACCATGGTGGTGACACACAAGGCTTGCAAAAGGTATCGTAATGGAGAAGTACACTTAGGATGCTAGCATGGAAATAACCTTCTGCCTCTCCTCCTATCTTCATTCTAACACCTAAAAGTATCGCTACCTGAGCCTCCGAAATTTGACCAATTATACATTCCACCATCTTCCCATTAGGTTCACGCTACCCTACTAAGTATATAGACCTCTCACAAACCTCTCACAGTAACTATAATCGTTTTACCCTAATGATACATACACTACTCCAGAATCTAGCATGAATACCCACTTTCTTCTATAGTCTAAGACCCTCCTTCACCTAAAAGTTTAGGCCTCAACCCTCCTGTACCAACTTAGTTATAAGTCAATACAACTCAAAACCAAATAAGAATAGGGGTCCGAGGACTATGGATGCATACAGGAAGAAAATCTAGTGACATCCTGATTCAACTTCAAGAGGAATACTCTGATCTAGATGGCTAGGCAATGAAAGGAATTGGTTTTGAAGATGAATGCCACAGTTGCTCCGCTTATATGAGGGGAAATCCTTAATTCTATGGCCTAACTGACCACACCCAAAACACCTCCCTTTGCCAGCAAGGCACTCACCTAGATGAAACTTACCGCAACTACTACAATGTGGGTATCTCAAGGTCTTCGGATCCCTATTGTGACAAGACTGAGAATCGAGGGCAAGTGTGCTAACTGAAGATGGGGTTGGTCTAGATGACCTCTGCTGAGAAGATGATTTGTTCCATGTTCTAGTCTTCTTTCTCTTTCTCTTCCTCTTCTTTAGTTTCTCTTTCTCATTCAACTGAGTTGTCATATCTTGAACCAACATACAAATGGCTTCATGAAATTCCGCATTGGTAGCCACATGATCTCGAGTGGTCAGATTAGCATTCCTTGTGGGGTTTCTTTACGGAGACAATATCTGAAATGCGTAAGGAATTGATTAGAAAGGTAAGTAGAGTCAAACCCTATCGCACGATAGTGAACATGAAGAAGTAAAGCTTTTCCTAAACATCTCATAGCCTCCCTCTCATAAGTGTGGCATGCTTCACACCCATGAAAGAGACGCTACTTGATACGTCTTTCAGACACCCTAGGACTCTTGCACCTAAGTCTCTGATACCATGTTTTTCAGCCCCAAGACTACCCCTGGGACGTAACATGGGACCCAAGATCACAAGTGACCTCAAGATAACCCTCTAGCATTAGCATGACTTAAAAACTGAGCAAACCATAAGAACAGAAGCTTAACTGAAGTAATGACTAACTTAATCTGTTTATAAAATATAAGTCTAAAAAATGACAATCTGAATACAACAAAACATATAAATCTATGTCTAAAAGCCTCTACTACGGGTGAGTTGTTGGCAAAGGCCCCCAACTAACTCTAAATACAAAAATATGGGGTACACACACTAAATACTGAATTGAAACCAAACTACAATCCCTCGAAGGAGGAGGACTCACCAAGCTGTCTGGGAGTGTTGCTGATCTACTAAGCATGGGCTGGGGAGCGGGCTACAAAATCTACATCATAATAGGATGCATCACAAATATGTATGCGGTCTGTACTATGGAATGCACTGAGTATGCGAGATATGCATATGTCATGATGAAATATACTTAAATGCGCGCTTAAAACTGATATCATGCACACGTCATAGCAAAATATGCTTAAGGCATAACCAAAACTAAAGTCATATAATGATAGTAAAATTTTTAGTAAAATGACTCAATGCAATATCATAAGTTGAAAACACCTTTAGAATCATAATAATAATAGAAGTTCTGAAATCTGAAAGCAAAGAGTCAATGCACTTAAAACCTGAAAGTGTTTCTGTGGGAGGTTCTCTAACCGACATAAACCATGTGAGCTACAAGGAATCCAATGTATACGCCCCATCGAGAGGACCCAATATACCTTGCCAGGGTATAGAGTCATGATTGTGGCATGATCACTAAATCTGATACCCAACAGAGGGGACTTAAACCTATGGGGGCACATAGTTTTGGGACTTAGGGTACCTAACCCTGTCCAAATTTGTGCTAAATACTACTCACAAAATATATATATAGCTTATATAATACTGGGCCATATCTGATGCCAAAACTGATCATAACTAATGACATATCTGATGTCAAATCTGGATGGATGCATAGAGATATATCTAATGTCAAATCTGTTTAAAAGCATAAAGACATATTTGATGTCATGCAATACAAATTAATGAGTCTTAGAGCTTAGCATAGCCATAATTCAAAATATACTTTCCTTTCTAAAATCATAACTTTAAGGATTAGGCATATAATTTCATGAAAATAGAGGTCATGTTATCTAAACATACCATTTTTACTTAAAGACATGTAATTAAATGAAAACATACTAGAATACATCATCAACATATAGGATTTTGAAAAACACTTAATATATCTCAAATAAATCATGGGTGATGAATGAGATACCATAAACTGATACTTTAAAATTGAACCTATAAGTTTTCCCCAATTTGGCTAAGAACCCTAATTTCATAAATTGGACAAGGATTAGGCTTAAAATCATGAATATGAAACAACTTACAAAAATCCATGCAAAATCATGTAATTTAGAGTTAGAATTCATAGAAGAATCATGAGGAAACAATTTATAGAAGAACACATGAGAATTGGGTAAGAACCCTAATTTTAATATTCATGAAATCAAAATAGAAATTTGGGGTTTTGGGCACACGTGTGAAAGGAACCCATTGTTGAATACCCACATACCTTGATTGAAGCTAACCCAACTGAAATTAAAAAGAAATAGAGGCTTGAACTTGGAGCTTGAAGGAGTTCTTTCCTCTTTTGGTAGATGAATGACGAATAATGAAAGACTTAGACTAATAAGAGTAGAAACTCTATTAAAAGTTTACAAAACAACCTCACTTAGGAGTTAAAAGGGTGGGTAATGACTGAAATACCACTGGGACTTAATAAAGAAAAAGCTAAAAAATTGACTTTTAGGAAGCACAGATGGATTCCACGAGTCGTAGACCAAACCATGCTCGTGGTTTCCACTTATGTTCCCTTGACACAGAGTCAGGCTGTAGAAGGCAAACCACGAGTCAACAGGATGACTCGTCAACTGGACTACGACTCATGGACCTGAGTTATAGTTCTAGGCTCAGAATTCCAGCTGCAGATGAGGAACTACGAGTCAACAGGACGGGCCATAGAATAAACTACTGTCCGTAGACCTGAGTCGTAGTTCCTGAGGAAGGTACTGGTCTCTGGTTTAGGTTCCACAAGTTGACAGTATGGTCCATGGTCCAAACTATGGTCCGTAGAATCAACTCATGGTTCTCAGACCAAAAGTTGAACTACAGGAGTCAAACCACGATTCCATTCCATGACTCGTGTTTCTAACCACAGTCCATGGTTTAGACCCATAATTCCTGGAAACATGAATTTTTTTTAGAGATTTAAACTTAGAAATCTGGTTCGATTTCCGGTGTGTTACATTTTTCCCAATTAAGTACCAAATTGGTCTCCTCACATCTTTTCAACACTTTAGCCAAGAGAGCCAAAAATTCCTCAAAAGAGTCCCCAATTACGGAAAAGTCATCTATGAACATTTCAATGGACTCCTCAATCATGTTAGAGAAAATTGACATCATACACCTTTGCAATGTGGATAGAGCATTTCAAAGACCAAATGGCATTCTCTTTAATAAAATGTACCATAGGGGCATATGAATGTAGAATTCTCTTGATCTTCTAGGAGATAGAAATTTTATTATACCCAGAATACTCATCTAGAAAGCAATAATAAGCTCGACCTGTGAGCCTATCAAGCATTTTATCGATGAAGGGTAAAGAAAAATGATCTCATTTGTTCCATAAATTCAACTTGTGGTAGTCCAGACACACTCTCCATCTGGTAACTTGTCTCACGATAATCAATTCATTATTATCATTTGGGACAATGGTTATAGAACCTTTTTGGCACATATTATAGAAGACTCACCCGAGAGCTATATGTAATAAGATACACCACACCAGTATCTAACCATTTAATTATCTCCTCAATGCTAGAAAATAGACCTACAAGAACAGATATGCTAGTAACCATTTTCAAACCATTGCTAAAAATAGTGTATTACTACAGTTATGACCATTGCCAAAAGTTTTGGTAGTTATTGACACGGCTTAATCATATGACTGTTGCCATTGGAATGTAACCATTGCAATAGGCCTACCTATAGCAACGGTTTAGTGAACCATTGTGGTAAATCCATCTATTATAATAGTTGTTTGAAAAATTTTATTTGCTGGAATGATTTATTAATCCACCACATTTCCCTCCATATTTTTGTCACTCACCAATGGTAATATTTTTCTTTTGTTTTTGTATGATAATTATTATTAATTAATTATACTTTAGTATGTATATGGTAATTATCAAATACCAATCCAATTCAATTTCAGCTTTATTTATTTAAATTCTAGTCCAAATCACATTCAATTCAACTCAATTATAACCAACTTAATTTTAAAGCCCCCATTCAATCATGACCATTAATCAAATAAATGGGATGACTCTCACTAATTCTTCACCTTCTTCCCTATATACAAAAAACCCCAAACCCCAAAATCCAAATGACTTTTATACGCAACACACACCACCACCTCAAAATTCAATGCTCTCCGCCAGACCCATCGCCACCACTGCTCCGGTGGAATCCTGTAATGACCCTTCTGATCATTTGCGTGTGTTCTCCTTTCTTGTACCATTAGAGCTTGCCTGTAGCGGACCTATGTCATGAATGGCTTACTGGGACTGATAGTTCGATGCCCGGGCCATTTGTTTGGTCTTTTTGTCCATTTCTATTTTTAGAGCTTTTAACTTTGGAAATCATTGACTTCAGTCAACATCCTTGGTGAACATACTCAAAATTTAATTCTGACAGTTCCATTAGATTCGGAGCATGGACTTTCGTCTAGTGGGACATTTGGTCGTGATCCGGAAGCTTTTTAGCTTGGAATTCTCTCTTGCTCTGTATTTTTAGGCTAGTTGGGCTTGTTTGGTTGACTTTGGTTAACATTTGGAGAAGAAAGCTTCCTATGAAAATTTTGTCAGTGCTGTTAGCTCAAGAATGTCAAGTTTAGGCTAGAGGGACTATTGGTTCAGGTCTCAAGGCTTCCGGACTTGTTTTCGGCCATTGGATTTCATTTTGGAAATAGTTGGCTAAAGGTTGATTTTGGGCATGGGGCCCACTTTTCATTAAATTGACCTCCGATAGTATATTCGTTGATTCCATTGGATTTGCAATGCCATTTATAGTCGAATAGCTTAGGTAATTTGTGTTCGCGGGACCCCAGATGCTTTCCCGGGGACCCAAAGTGTGAAAAATCTGCCCTTGACAGCTGGTTGTTGTCATGGGCCCTTTTGGTCATCGCGTTCGCGGAGGGGTTGCCGCGTTTGCAAAGAGTAATTTCCAGCAACCCCATTTTTGTTCTTCGCATTCGCGGAGGGCTGGCTGCATTCGCGAAGGCCATTTTCCACCCGCCCCATTTTTGTTCTTCGCGTTTGCGTAGGGCTGGCCGCGTTCGCGAAGGGTATTTTGCAGCAGCTATTTAAGTATTTTCCAATATTTGTAGCCCGGAATGATTAGTAATGGGCTACTACCTAACTGATACACACAATAAATAGAAATTAGTGGAAGCAAATATAAAGATAGACAAAGCAGAAGCAATATCCCAAATATATACAAAAAGAAACTACACCAACCCCAAGACTTGGTATCGACAGTACAAAAGCTTCTAAATATAATACAAGCGCTAGAAGTAACAAAATGACAAGTATGACTGCCTTTGAATACATAAAGAGTAACAGTACAAAAGATGAGATATGGTCAAGCCCCGACCGCCAGGAGCTCACCCTAGTCTTGAATGTCAAAAAGTTGCATGAGTCTCCAATGCGATCAACGGCGAAAGATTAACTAATATCTGCACCAGAAAGATGCAGAAGTGTAGTATGAGCACCAAGACAATGGCTACTCAGTAGGCATCATCGGCCGACTGAGTGCATATAAGATATAAGGAACAAGCACAAGGAACTAGCACGGAGAATAGAAAACCAAGAGTTATAAGCATCCAATGCTAGCACAGAAGATATACATAACACAGGAACACAGGTGTAAGAAAGAAGGACGCACCTGGAATCCTTGCGACAATAGTATAAACAAAGAGACAGAGAATCGAGAACATGGAGGTATACAAGTAACCTCAACTAAGAAGGGAAAGAACGAAAGCAATCCAACACAATCAACTAAAAGCCATAAAAGATAACGAAAACACACTAAACACCAATTCACAAGATAAGTATGAACCGTGGTTCATCTCACAATTTACAACCTAGAATGGAATAACTAAACCACTAGAACCAAGATTTCTACTCAGAGTAAGGATAAGGAACAACGTCCGATAAATCATAACCGCTCAGGAGGACACACGATGGAGCCTCAAAGATATAGTACTCACTAGCCCCTCAATACTTAGGCCTAAAACTCAGAGCCTAAACAGGCTAAAACTTACCAATTCACAAGGACCAAAGACTGTAACTATCTCTATGAAATGATAGTAGTAATATAATCTACCTACAGCCCCAACGGCCGTCCATACAACCGAGGAACTCAATCAAGTGAAAACAAACCCTCCGTCCGCCCATACAACTGGATCATACACTGAACACACAACAAACAAGGGTGGAATTCGAGTTAAATATGCATGATGATGTGATATGATGAATCTGTAACCAAGTGTGATCACAGTGTTGTATGTTACCCCCTCCGGTGCCCCAAAGGTCCAATAATGGCGGGATCCATGGAAGGACATTTCCCGAGTACCTCTCTTACGCCATACATACCCTTCCTTCGGTCACCATCGGCCTGTAGCACTAGATCTGGAATGGTAGGGTCCATGGAGATCTACTCGTAGACAACATACTAACACGAAACTCAATATATCTCAACAATCGGGATATTATAGTACGTGCTCGAATTTGATCCGAGTCTAAAGTAGTAGTAATAATCTCAATAACCCCCATCTAGGGTGCCCGAAGTGTATTCGGGTCTAAAGAGGTAGTCATGTCTCAATAACCCTCATCGAGGGTGCTCGGAGCATATCTGGGTCTAAAACATAAATCAAGTATCAAAATCCCTAAATAGGGTGCCCGACTCGTATCCGGGTCTAAATTCGTGAAAAATAATGTCTAGCGCCACAGCCTAGCCGAGCCTAGTATCAGAATGAAGACCAGAAATCAAATAATCTTAATCTCCCCTCTACTCTGAGAGTCTTCATACAAGTCACTTTAAAAGTCCTTTCCAAGTCATGTACCAAAAACAGGCCCTCGGGGCCATGCAAAGTTTAGAAAATCAATTATAGTAGGCCTGAATCCAAATTAGTAGTAAAACATGCAGGGAAAACCTTTTCATGTATGATATGCTCACAAACAATAGAGTAGCCCAAAAAGGCTCACAAACAATTCCTATCAGCCCTGCATAGGCTCAACAACTCTACAACAGTCATAACCAGCCTAAAAGGATATCTCTATGTCCGAGACTCGTGGACATTACCAAATAACCCACCATCTATGTTCCAGAGTAAAAACAAGGCCACAAAGGACCACAAGGGTAATATATAATACTGATACGAATACGAATACTACAATCAAGGTATGAAAGAAATGGACAGAAAAGGCGGACAAGGTCTGGGGTACCAACCTATAAGAATCCACACAGGGATACTAATTAATGCAATTATAGCCTATATGCGTAGAGTCTAGGTAGGGAAATCCATAACCTACCTGTCATCCGATGACTAGCTGCGGGAATGGCATTGTCGAGGCTCGAACTGCTCTGAAAAGCTCCAATTCATGGAAATCACTATCAACACAATAATCTACATATCAAAACAAGTCTAACAATACCCATAATGTTATAGAAATAGCTGGGTCAAAATTTGGGTCACTGGCTGGCCCGTGTGTCCCACAACCTGAAACCAAAAACAGAAGAACCCACCATGATCTCCACAATCCTAAATGTGCATGCTCAGAGTAAGAAGAATTTTAACCAGGGGAAATGGCTCAAAACAACCAGCCACTTTAAGAAGAAATTAAGAATCAAAGGGGATCAATTTAACAGATTTAAGTGGATAAAACTCACCACTAATGATGGAGGAATGATCAAGGCAAAGAAATTTCCACCCCAACACCAAGAATTGATTCAAGACAGTTCATAGACGATCTTGGAGCCATTATCAATGGAGAAATCAGTTTTTAGAGTGAAGAAGATGAAGTTAGGGACTTATATACTGCCCAGGGTCCTTCATCGCGATCGTGAAGGGACCCCTCGCAGTCGCAAGGACCAAGCTAGATAGATCATTGAGATCGCGAGGACTAGCCACGTGGTCGCGAAGAACAACGGGGAGAAAGCTTTATCATGGTCGCGACAAGGGACATCACGATCACGAAAAGTAAGGAACCAGGCGCTTCATCACGATCGCCTGGAAAAGGGATTACGATCGCGATTAAGGCCTGAGGCCTGAACCTGCAACAACAAAATCTGTAACTTTTGAAAAACTCAATGGGGCACTCCGGTCACAATCGTAACCCGATACTCAAAAACCAATAGTGCTATTAGAGTTGAAATGACATTCTGGACACAAAATAATCGAAGAAACTTCCATGCGAGGTCATCTCGGAGGAATTTTGACCCAAGTAAACACTAACCAATGCCAACCAAACACCTGAAATAAGCCCGGATCACCTGGGACCCAAACCAACCTACTTCTTATCACAAACTCGGCATTCCGGAGCTAACGATGCTGGCAGAATATCCATCCAAAGTCCTCTTCTCCGAATGTTGACCAAAGTCAACCAAACAAGCCCAACTGGCCTAAAAATACAGAACGAGGGAGAATTCCAAGCTTAAATGCTCCCAGATCATGACCAAAGGTCCCTCTAGACCAATGTCCATGCTCCAGAGCTAACAGAACTATCAAAATTCAATTTTGAGCACGTTCACCAAGAGTGTTAACTGAAGTAAACGATTTCAAGAGCTTAAAGCTCTAAAATAAGAAATGGCCAAAAAGGCCAACCCAATGGCCCGAGCACTGATCTACCAGTCCCAGCAAGCCATAAATGACTTGGGGCCGCTACAGGTAAGTTTTAACAGTACAAGAAAGGTGAAACCTATAAATGATCGGGAGGGTCATTATATCATCCACTACTAAAAGGACTTTCATCCCCAAAAGTCAGAAAAGAAGGAAAGACTAGGGATTAAAGGTACAATGGATATGAAGCCTACATTACTCTCTAGACAACCCAGTGTAGCCTCCTCGATCGGACGGCACCCACCAGAATGAAACCATGAAAGGCAGCTAAGCCTAAAACTCATACAATCATAGCCAAAATCCAAACTCAAACTCAAAACACCAAGGGTCTGCCCACAATAAATAATTCAAATTGTGAGACCAATCCATTATATTTGCGTTCACCATCCTTGACAATATATTTTTGATCTCCCAATTGGACACCTCAACTTGCCCACTAGTTTGAGAATGATAAGGAGTGGTCACCTTATGTTTGACACCATATTTAGCAAGCAATAAACTGAACAAATGATTGCAAAAATGGGAGCCTCCATCATTAATAATGTCCTGGGGTGTCTTCAATTTTGTGAAAATAAACTTTTTCATGAATTGAGTGATGCTTCGATCCTTATTATTTGGAAGTGCAATGGCTTCCACTAATATAGACACGTAATCCACAGCAACAAGAATATACTTATGACTATGCGAACTCATAAATGGGCCCATGAAATCTATTCCTTATACATCAAACATTTTGACCTCCAAGATTTGAGTCATACGGAGCTCATGTCTTTAGGAGATGCCTCCATGTATTTGGCATTGGTCACATGATTTGATAAGGTAATGGGAATCTTGATAGATGGTTGGCCAACAGAAGCCACTTAGCAATAACTTTGAGGCCGCTTTCGTACTAATATGATGACCACCAACTGGTGAAGAATGGCAAGCCTCAAGAATCAACAACATTTCAACTTTTGGGACATATCTTCGAATCACATTGTCTGCACAATTCCAAAAGAGATATAGTTCATCCCAACAGAACTATTGCATATCATGGAGATATTTTTTCTTTTGATGAGAATTTAAGTCATCCAGTATAATATCATACACAAGATAGCTGGCAATGTCGACATACCATGGCACCAAATCATTTGAAGCGGCCAACTAATATTTATCCAGAAATGAATTGTTGATTTCAATCTCCCCCAAAGGTCTCATATTTTTGTCAATCCTAGAAAGATGGTCAGCGACTTGGTTCTCACAACCTTTTTGGCCCTTCACCTCAAAATCAAATTCTTGGAGAAGTAATACCCACTAGAAAAACTAAGGTTTAGCATCCTTCATTGCCATAAGGTACCGAATGGCAGCATAATTAGTGTGAATAACCACCTTGGTGCCTAATAATTAAGCATAAAACTTTTCAATTGCATAAATAAAAGATAGCAATTCTTTGTCCATCACTGTATAGTTCCTTTGAGCACCATTTAGAGTCTTTCTTAAATAATAGATTGGGTGAAAACATTTTCATGCCATTGACCAAAAAAAGCCCGCAATGCAATCCCACCAGCATCACACATTAATTCAAAAGGTTTAGACCTATCTGGAGCCATAATGATAGGAGAAAAAGTGAGTTTTTCCCTTCAAGAATTCAAAGAACGTGGACTGTGTTAGAACCACGGTCATGGAATGAACCTGTGGTTTAGGTCTGCAGGATCAGCCTCTTGTCTGAGAACCACAAGTGGATTGTACGAACCATAGTTCATTCTACAAACCATCCTATTGACTCGTGGAATCAAACCTGAGGAGTGACTATTTTGTCAAGATCAATGAGTGGGTTTTACTGTCCGTTGTTCATTCTACAAACCGTACTGTTCACTCGTGGAACTTGATCTGAGGTTTGCCTATTTTCTAGGAACCATGAATTGGTCTATGGATCATACTTTGAACTAAGTTCCATCATTTTGACTCATACAACATCTTATGTAATTGATCATTTAGGCCAGGAACCTTGAGTGGAAACAACGAGTCGTGGTTTAGTCTACGGCTCATGGATTGCACACGTGATTCCTGAATTTGAGATTCTTAACATCTTTTCTCTACTTAAATCCCAGGGGTATTTCTATAATTACCCACCCTTTTAACTCTTAAGTGAGTTCATTTTGAAAACTTTTAGTAGGGTTTCTACTCTTATTAGCCTAAGTCTTTCATTATTCCTCATTCATCTACCAAAAGAGTAAAAGAATTCCTTCAAGCTCCAAGTTCAAGCTTCCATTTCTTTTCATCTTAGATCAAGAAAGATTCAATAATGTATATGGGTATTCAATAAGGGATTCCCTTCACCCTTATGCCCAAAACCTATGATATTTACTTTGATTTATGAATTTATGAAATTAGGGTTCTGACCCATATTGGGGAAAACTTATGGGTTCAGTTTTAAAGCTTTAATTCATGGTTTCTCATACTTATCTATGATTTATTTGAGGTTCCTTAGTTGATTTCAAAATCCCATGCATTAAAATGATTTCTAGAATGATTCCATTGAATTGCATGATTTCAAGTGAAAATTGGCATGTTTAGATAACATGGCCTTATGTATTTATGAAAGTTCATGCTTAATTCTTCAAGTTTTGAATTTAGAAAGAAAAGTATGTTTTGAATTATGGCTATGCTACGTTTTTAAGGATTTTGAAGTATGAATTGCATGACGTTTGATATGTCCCTATGTTTTATGGAAGGTTGAGAATCCAGATATGTCTACCTAAGATATGTGAATGGCATGGTATTCGATATACCCTTATGCGTTTCAAATAGATTTTGCATTAGATATGTCACAAGTATATGTGAGCTATATGTATATATTTTAGGAGTAGTATTTAGCATCGAGTTGGACTAGAGTTTAACATACCCTTAAGTCCCAGAACCATTTTTTCGTCATAGGTTGCCCTCTGTTGCCCTCTGTTGCTTATGATAGGATCCTGATAGATAAAGTTCTAACCTTGGCCGATTAGGATAACCTTTTTCGATATGGGTGTATGACACTGGACTCCATGTAGCTCATCATAGCTTATGTCGGTTAAGAGAAACTCCTGTACGAATGTTTTTAAGTCTTATGCTTTGATATCTTTTTACCATATGCTTAAATTATGATATTTCTTATAAGTTCTCAACTTATGCATGGATTCAGTATTAATTATATTTCAAGCATGTTTTACCTTATTTAGGCATATCTCACATACTCAGTATATCCTATAGTACTAACACATATCTTGCGTTGCATCCTCTTGATGATACAGATTTAGGTTCCTTCCCTCTGGATCGTGGCTAGATGTTGTCGGTTGTCAAGATTTGGTTGGTGAGTCCTCATCATTCGAGGACCTTAACTATGCTAGTTACTTTCATGCTCTTTCTTTCGATTTCTGAGGTAGTTAAGGTGTTGTCCCATCAACTCTTTATGATAGTTTAGAGGCTTTCAGACACAGATACTATTCTGATCTCTTTTGAATTATGTTTCATCTTGACTTTACCATTTATCGACTGGGTTGCCTAGTTTCCTATTTATGCTTCTACTAGGTTACTTGTGATTATCTGAGTTATGCTATGACCAAGGGTTAAATTGGGGCACTTTTAGTCCTAGGTCCCGTGTTACGTCTAGGGGATAGCCTTGGGGCATGACAAACTTGGTATCAGAGCCTCACGCTGAAGAGTTCTAGGGTGTCTAAAAGCCGCATCGAGTAGAGTCTCTTTCATGTGTGTGAAGCGCATCACACTTATGAGAGAGAAGATATAAGGTGTCTTAGGAAAAACTTCACTTCTTTCTTGATCGATATCGTGCGATAGAGTTTAACTCTATTAACTCTCTAATCCATTCTTTATGTGTTTCAGATTATGCCTTATTTCTAAGCCATACCTTGCCGAGCTGGTCAAAATGTTGACCCTTCAATTGTAGACCCCGATGTCACTAATGTGGAGTTTAGAAATTCCATTCATATGCTAGAGGATTCACAAAATTTCTTGGATGAGGTAAACAAGGTCTTTGGTGTAATGTAAGTGGGTGGTGTTGATGGTATTGACCTAGCTTCCTACAAACTCAAGGATGTGGCTTATGTTTTGTTCACTCAATGGAGGAATGCTAGGGATAGGGATGGGATCGCTATGTCTTGGGAATGCTTTGAGAGGGATTTTATTGACCGGTTCTTCCCCAGGGAGTTGGGGCAAGCTAAGGTTGAATAGTTTGTGAATTTGAGGCAAGGTTCTATTTGAGTTCAGGAGTGTGGATTGAAGTTCACCCAACTTTTTAGGTATTCTCCTTCCATGGTGGCTGAACTATGGGATGATATGAGTAAGTACGTTTACAGAGTATCAGATTTGGTAAAGAAGGAGTGTAGGTCCATGATGCTTTTGGGCAACATGGATATTTCTCGACTTATGACTCATTCCCATAAGATTGAGAGAGACAAGTTGAGGGAAAAGGCAAGGGAGAACAAGAGGGTTAGATTAGAGGGTTCAGGTTTTGGCTGACAGAGGTCCAGAGGCGGACATTGCTCTTTATTTCAGAAGAAATCATCAGGGCCCCTTCTTTCTTTGGCTAGTGCTCCTACCCAAGCCCCAGGCCTTATCATTATTAGGATGGTAGAGGATCTGGTTCCTATTCACAGGGGAGTGTTGCAAAGGGGACCCATTACCCTCCTTGCAACAAGTGTGGTAAGAGTTATCTTGGTGAGTGTTTAGCCAGTTTAGGTGGATGCTTTGGATGTTGTCAGGTTGGACACAAGATTAAGGATTGCCCTTCAGCTAAGAACGGACAGGGAGGTAGTAGGACTCAGTCTGCTCCAGCATCCCCAGGAGGTTGACCGGCCCAGCAAGGCACTACTTCTAGTTATGTGGTCAGCACCAGAACTTCCTTTATGCCATGTCCTCTCCCCAGTACTAGGAGATTTCACCGACATTGTTACTAGTATGTTGAAAGTCTTCTCTCTCGACGTGTATGCTTTATTGGATCTGGGTGCCTCCTTATTTTTTGTAACCTCTTATGTTGCTTGCAAGTTTGAAATTTGCCTGAACAGCTTTTAGAACCCTTTTGTATTTCTACTCCTATTAGTGAGTCAGTCCTAGAAAAAAGAATCTATTGCAATTGCTCTATCTTAGTCCTTCATAGAGTCACTTCAGCAGATCTAGTAAAGTTGGAGATGATCGATTTTGATGTTATTCTTTGTATGGATTGGTTGTACGCATGTTATGCCTCAGTCGATTGTCATACTCAAGTTGTTAGCTTAAAGTTTCCGAATGAACCTATCTTAAAGTGGCAAGGTAGTCCTCCATCCTCGAAGGATTATTTCATATTTTATTTTAAGGCTAGGAAGATGATTTCTACGGGTTATGTTTATCATATAGTTCGGGTTGTGCACATGTAGTCCGAAACCCCATCTCTCTAGTTAGTTCCTATTATGAATGAGTTTCCTGAGGTATTTCCCGATGATTTGTCCAGAGTCCCTCCCAAGCGGGAGATAGACTTTGGAATAGATCTTCTTCCAGATATGCATCCTATCTCTATTCCTCCCTATATAATGGCTCATGTAGAGCTTAAGGAATTGAATGATCAGTTGAAAGACCTCTTTGATAAGGGTTTTATTCAACCCTACATCTCTCCATGGGATGCTCCAGTCTTATTCATGCAAAATAAATATGGTTCCCTCAGAATGTGTATCTACTACCGTCAGTTGAACAAGGTCACAATCAAGAATAAATATCTTATTCCTAGGATTAATGACTTGTTCGATCAACTTTAGGGTGCCAGTTACTTTTCCAAGATCGACCTTAGATCCGGTTATCATTAGCTCCATGTTCGAGATTGTGACATTCCAAAGATAGCCTTCAAAACTTTGTATGGTCATTATGAATTTGTGTTTATGTCTTTTGGACTAATGAAAGCTCCTGCAGCCTTTATGGATTTGATGAACCATGTGTTCAAGCAGTATTTGGATATGTTTGTGATTGTTTTCATTGTTGATATTCTTATTTATTCTCGGAGTGAAAAGGACCATGTGGTCTATTTGAGAGTTGTGTTGCAAACTCTCAAGGATCGATAGTTATTTGCTAAGTATAGAAAATGTGAGTTTTGGATGCAGTCTGTTGCTTTTCTAGGTCATATTATGACTAGAGATGGTATTCATGTTGATTTTCAAAATATTGAGGAAGTAAAGAACTGGCCTAGACCCACTTCACGTCTGATATTAAGAGCTTTTAGGGTTTGGCTGGTTACTACAGGAGATTTGTGGAAGGGTTTTCTTCTATTGCTGCCCCATTGACTCGGTTGACTCAGAAGAAGGTTAAATTTCAATGCTCTGATCTATGTGAGAAGAACTTTCAGGAATTGAAGACTGCATTGACCACAACTCAAGAGTTGGCTCTATGCGAGGGCCTATATGACTTTGTTGTGTATTTGTGATGCTTTTAGAATTGGTTTGGGTTGTGTTTTGATGCAACATGGTAAGATGATTTCTTATGCTTCGAGACAGCTTAAGATTCATGAGAAAAACTACCCTACTCATGATCTTGAGATAGCGGCCGTGGTTTTTGATTTGATGATTTAGAGAAATTACTTGTATGGTGTTCATGTGGATGTGTTCACTAGTCATAAAAGTCTTCAATATGTGTTTACTCAAAAGGAATTGAATCTTCGTCAGAGGAGATGGCTTGAGCTTCTTTAGGATTATGATATGAGTGTGCTTTTCAATCCGAGTAAGGCCAATGTCGTGGCACATGAACTTAGTAGGCTGTCCATGGGTAGTGTGTTTTTGGTTGAGGATAGAATGAAGGAATTGGCCAAGGATATTCATCGACTTGCTCGATTAGGAGTTTGCCTTATGGATTTGACAGAAGGTGGTGTTATTGTTCAGAATAGTTCCTCATCATCTTTGGTAGCTTAAGTGAATGAGAAGCAAGAGAGTGATCCTACTTTGCACCAGTTAAAGGGTGCGGTCCATCAGCAAAGGGTATAGGTTTTCTCACAAGGGGGAGATGGTGTGCTTTGATATCAGGGTCGATTGTGCATTCCTGACGTAGATGGGTTGAGATAGCGGATTTTGATAGAGGCTCATAGCTCTAGGTATTCTATTCACCTCGGTGCCACCAAGATGTATCGTGACTTACGGGAAGCCTATTTTTAGAATGGCATGAAGAGGGAAATAGAAGGTTTTATAGCTAAGTGTCCCAACTATCAACAAGTTAAAGTAGAGCATCAACGACCGGGTGGTATGACTCAAGATATTGATCTTCCTACTTGGAAGTGGGAAGCAATCAATATGGATTTCATTACTGGTTTTCCTCGAACTCGAAGGCAACACGATTCTATTTGGGTGATTATCGATAGGATGACTAAATTAGCCCACTTTTTGGCTATCAATACTACAGATTCAGCAGAGGATTATGCCAGACTCTACATTCGTGAGATAGTCAAATTGCATGGTGTTCCGTTGTCCATCATTTCATATATGGGTACTCAGTTTACATCTCAGTTTTAAAGATCATTTCATAAGGGTCTTGGTATTCAAGTTAAGCTTAACATAACTTTTCACCCAAAGACGGATGGCCAAGCAGAGCATACTATTCAGACTTTGGAGGATATGTTGAGAGCTTGTGTGATTGATTTCAAAGGTAGTTGGGATGATCACTTACCTCTTATCGAGTTTGCCTACAACAATAGCTTCCATTCTAGCATCCAGATGGCTCCTTATAAGGCAATTTATGGGTAAAGGTGTAGATCTCCTATTGGTTGGATTGAGGTAGGTGAGGCATCTTTTATTGGTCCAGATTTAGTTCATGAGACTATGGAGAAGGTTCAGACCATTAGGGAGAGGTTGAAGACCACTCATAGTCAACATAAATCATATGTAGATGTGAGGAGAAGAGAATATGAGTTTGAGGTTGATGACTGGGTATTTCTAAAAGTGTCACCCATGTAGGGTGTGATGAGTTTTGGAAAGAAAGGGAAGCTTAGTCCCCACTATATCGGTCCTTATATGATTCTGAGGAGAGTTGGTAGTGTTTCTTATGAGTTGTATTTTCCATCATATTTAGAAGCGGTACATTTGGTTTTCCATGTTTCCTTATTGAAAAAGTGAGTTGGTGATCTGACCATGATTGTTCCTTTGGAAGATGTGAGTGTAAATGGTAGCCTTACTTATGGGGAAGTTCTCGTGGAGATTCTTGATCATCAGATTTGGATGTTGAGAAACAAAGAATGTGCTTCAGTGAAGGTACTTTGATGAAATCAACTAGTTGAGGGAGCTGCTTGGAAAGCAAAAACAACCATGAAAGCCAAGTACCCTCATCTCTTTCCTTCCGATTAAGTTTCAGCTTGAGGTAATAGTTTCCTCCTTAGTATTCCCCCGATTCTACTCTACTAGTTTCTCTCATGATCCTAGCATACATTCATGTTTTTCGAAGTTAGTTCAATCATGTTTTAAGTTGAAAAGCTCAGTTTTCATGTTTGCCCTTGAGTTTCATGTTTTGTTGCTTGGTTGGGCTGTTTCTATTAAGTTTTTCTTGCTTAGCGTTCATTCGAGGATGAATGATCCCAAGGGGGAGATATTGTATCACCCTGGAATTTTATTCAGCTGTTAAACTTAGAATCTCTAAAAAAAATTAATTTCCAGGAATTACGGGTCTAAACCATGGACCGTGGTTAGAACCATGAGTCGTGGAATGAACCCGTGGTTTAAGTCTGAAGTAGCAGCCTCTGGTCTGAGAACCACAAGTGGATTGTATGAACTATAGTTTACTATATGAACCATTCTGTTGACTCATAGAATAAAACCTAGGGACTGACTATTTCCTCAAGAACCACGAGTGGGTTCTATGGACCATACTGTTCAATCATAGAACTTGATCTGAGGTTTGCCTATTTCTCCAAGAACAACGAATTGTTCTATGGACCATAGTTTGAAATACGGTAAATCCTACTGACTTTTAAAACATCTTATAAAGTTGATCATTTGGGCCAGGAACCATGAGTGGAAACCACGAGTCGTGGATCAGTCTATGGCTTATGGATTGCACCCGTGATTCCTGAATCCGAGATTTTTAACTGTTTTTCTCTAATTAAATACCAGGGGTATTTTTATATTTATCCACCTTTTAACTCTTAAGTGAGGTCATTTTGGCCACTTTTAGTAGGGTTTCTACTCTTATTATCCTAAGTCTTTAATTAATCTTCATTCATCTACCAAAAGAAGAAAAGAACTCCTTCAAGCTCCAAGTTCAAGCCTCCATTTATTTTCACCTTAGATCAAGCAAGCTTCAATAAGGTATGTGGGTATTCAATATGGGATACCCTTCACCCATATGCCCAAAACACATGATTTTTACTTTGATTTATGAGTTTATGAAACTAGGGTTCTTACCCAAATTGAGGAAAACTTAAGGGTTCAGTTTTAAATCTTCAATTCATGGTTTCTTATTACTTATCTATGATTTATTTGAGGTTCTTTAGTTGATCTCAAAAGCCCATGCATTAAAGATGATTTTTAGCATGATTCCATTGAATTACATATTTTCAAGTGAAAATTTGCATGTTTAAATAACATGGCCTTATGTATTTATGAAAGTGCATGCGTAATTCTTCAAGTTATGAATTTAGAAAGAAGAGTATGTTTTGAATTATGGCTATGCTAAGTTTTTATGGATTTTGAAGTATGAATTGCATGACATTAGATATGTCCCTATGTTTTATGAAAGGTTGGGCATCTAGATATATCTACCTAAGCCATGTGAATTGCATGGTATTAGATATACCCTTATGCTTTTCAAACAAATTTGGCATTAGATATGTCACAAGTAGATGTGAGCAATATGTATATGTTTTGGGAGTAGTATTTAGAACCGAGTTGGACTAGGGTTTAGCGTACCTTTAAGTCCCAAAATTACGTTGCCACTATAGGTTTCCCTCTGTGGCTTATGACAGGATCCTGATAGATAAAGTTCTAACCTTGGCCGATTAGGATAACCTTTTTCGATATGGGTGTATGACACTGGACTCTATGTAGCTCATCATAGTTTATGTCGGTTAAGAGAAACTCCTATATGAATGTTTTTAAGTCTTATGCTTTGATATCTTTTTACCATATGCTTAAATTATGATATTTCTTATAAGTTCTCAACTTATGCATGGATTCAGTATTAATTATATTTCAAGCATGTTTTACCCTATTTATGCATATCTCACATACTCAGTACATCCTATAGTACTGATGCATATATTGCACTGCATCCTCTTGATGATACAGAGTCAGGTTCCTTCCCTCCTACTCGTGGATAGATGTTGTCAGTTTTCTAGATTTGGTTAGTGAGTCCTCATCATTTTGGGACCTTAGCTATGCTAGTTACTTTCATGTTCTTTCTTTGGATTTCTGAGTTAGTAAGGGTGTTGTCCCATCAACTCTTTATGATAGTTTAGAGGCTTTCAGATGTAGATAATATTCTGGTCTCTTTTGGATTATGTTTATTATTTACTTTACCATTTATGCATTGGGTTGCCTAGTTTCCTATTTATGATTCCGCGATGTTTCTTATGATTATCTGAGTTATGCTATGACCAAGGGTTCACTTAGAACACTTGCGGTCCCAGGTCCCATTTTACGTCTAGAAGGTAGCCTCGGGGCGTGACAATGGAAATGGGAGGTGACAACCTTGAAATGACTTTAACTTTTTCTTTGTCAACTTGGATGCCTTTCTCTGATATTTTGTTACCCAAGACAACACTTTCTTTCACCATGAAGTGACATTTTTCCCAATTAAGTACCAAATTAGTCTCCTCACATCTTTTCAACACTTTAGCCAAGTGAGCCAAAAATTCCTCAAAAGAATCCCCAATTACGGAAAAGTCATCTATGAATATTTCAATGGACTCCTCAACCATGTCGGAGAAAATTGACATCATACACCTTTGCATGGCTAGAGCAATGCAAAGACCAAATGGCATTCTATTTAATACAAAGGTACCATAGGGGCAGGTGAATGTAGAATTCTCTTGATCTTCTGGGAGATAGAAATTTGATTATACCCAGAATACCCATTTTGTAAAGCAATAATACGCCCGACCTTTGAGCCTATCAAGCATTTTATCGATGAAGGGTAAAGAAAAATGATCTTATTTGTTCCATAAATTCAACGTGTGGTAGTCCAGACACACTCTCCATCTGGTAACCTGTCTCACGTTAATCAATTCATCATTCTCATTTGGGACGATGTTTATAGCACCTTTTTGGCACATATTATAGAAAACTCACCCGAGAGCTATCTAAAATAATATACACCACACCAGCATCTAACCATTTAATTATTTCCTCACTACTAGAAAATAGGCCTACAGGAATAGAAATGTTAGTAACCATTTTCAAACCATTGCTAAAAATAGTCTATTACAACGGTTCTGATCGTTGCCAAAAGTTTTGGTAGCTATTGACACGGCTTAATCATATGATCGTTGCCATTGGAATATAACCATTGCAATAGGCCTACCTATAGCAATGGTTTAGTGAACTGTTGCAGTAAATCTATCTATTATAACGGTTGTTTGAAGATTTTTATTTGTTGGAATGATTTATTAATCCACCACATTTCCCTCCATAATTTTGTCACCAGCCAATGATAATATTTTTTTACGATAATATTTTTAATTAATTATTCTTTAGTATGTATATGGTATTTATGAAATAGCAATCCAATTCAATTTCACCCTTATTTATTTATATTCTAGTCCAAATCACATTCAATTCAAGTCAATTATAACAAACTTAATTTTACAGCCCCCATTCAATCATGACCATTAATCAAATAAATCGGATGACTCACTAATTCTTCACTTTCTTCTCTATATACAAAAACCACAAACCCCAAAATCCAAATGACTTTTATACGCAACACACACCACCGCTTCAAAATTCAATGCTCTCCAACAGACCCATCACCACCACTGCTCCGGTTGAATTCTGTAATGACCCTTCTGATCATTTATGCGTGTTCGCCTTTCTTGTACCATTAGAGCTTGCCTGTAGCGGCCCTAAGTTCTTTATGGCGTGCTGGGACTGATAGTTCGGTGTCCGGGCCATTTGTTTGGTCTTTTTTTCCATTCCTATTTTTAGAGTTTTTAACTTTGGCAATTGTTGACTTCAGTCAACATCCTTGGTGAACATACTCAGAATTAAATTCCGACAGTTCCATTAGATTTGGAGCATGGACTTTCATTTAGTGGGACCTTTGGTCATGATCCGGGAGCTTTTTAGCTTGGAATTCTCTCTCGCTCTGTATTTTTAGGCTAGTTGGGCTTGTTTGGTTGACTTTGGTTAACAATTGGAGAAGACAACCTCGGATGAAAATTTTGTCAGTGTTGTTAGCTCCAGAATTTCAAGTTTAGATTAGGGGGAGAATTGGTTCCTGTCTCGAGGCTTTCGGACTTGTTTACGGCCTTTGGGTTCCGTTTTGGAAATAGTTTGCTAAAGGTTGATTTTGGGAATGGGGCCCACTTTTCATTAAATCGACCTCTAATGGGATTTTCAGTGATTCCATGGGATTTGTAATACCATTTCTAGTCGAATAGCTTAGGTCGTTTGTGTTCGCGGGATCTCAGATGCTTTCCCGGGGACCTAAAGTGTGAAAAATCTGCCCTAGACAGCTGGTTGCTGTCATGGGCCCTTTAGTTCACCGTGTTCGTAGAGGGGTGGCCGCGTTCGCAAAGAGTAATTTTCAGTCACCCCAGTTTTGTTCTTCTCATTCGCGGAGGGCTGGCCGCATTCGCGAAGGCTATTTTTCAGCCGCCGCATTTTTGTTCTTCGCGTTCGTGGAGGGCTGGCCGCATTCGCGAAGGGTATTTTCCAACAGCTATTTAAGCTGAGCCCTTCATTTTTCCAGCCTTTATTTCTCAACTCCCACACCTCTTAGACACCTAAAACACTCTCTAAATTGCTCCAAATTATTTCCTAGCTTCGAGAAATCATCGTTCTTCGATAATCCGTGGTTCCTCGCCAATTGGTAAGTCTCCTTCCCTGACCCTTTCTTCTCTTGCTTTCTATAAATCTTCCATTGTTGTTTATTTTCAAAGATTGGGATTCTTGTAGAATCTTCCCATTTATAATTTGCATGATCGTGGACTCACTCAATCTACCTGCTTGGCGTAATTTCTCGCATTTTGGTAAGCTTCCTTGCCAAATTTCCGAATTTATTTCTTGAAAATTCCTCTTTTATTTCCTGTCTTGAGAGGGCTGTTTTGAGCCCCAATCGTTGTCCGTTTCCGCTCAAATATTGAGCATGTGCTCCCGGTATGGTAAGGAACACGTGTGTGTTTTTAATTTCTGATTTCGGATTGCGAGGACCACATGCCCGTTTGTGACCTGGATTACGACCAGGTTATGTTTATGGCATTATTGTCAAGACCTGATTTCTCAGGTCATGATGCGCCTATAACCCCCAGTAGGAGAACCAATTTTCCATAGCCCGAAATGATTAGTAATGGGCTACTACCTAACTGATACACACAATAAACTGAAATAAGCTGAAGAAGAATATAAAGATCAGACAAAGAGGAAGCAATAACCCGAATATATACAAAAAGAAACTACACCAACCTCAAGACTTGGTATCGACAATACATAAGCTTCTAAATAGAATACATGTGTTAGAAGTAACAAAATGACAAGTACGACTGTCTTAGAATACAGAAAGAGTAATAATACAAAAGATGAGATATGGTAAAGCCCCGACTGCCAGGCGCTCACCCTAGTATCGAATGTCTAAAAGCTGCACGAGTCTCCAACATGATCAACGGGAAAGCTCAACTAATATCTGCACCAGAAAGATGCAGAAGTGTAGTATGAGCAACAAGACAATGGCTACTTAGTAGGCATCATCGGCCGACTGAGCGCATATAAGATATAAAAATAGTAAGTAGCAGATAGCAAGATAGTAGTCACCAAAGCAATAGAAAAAGCACAAGGAACTAGCAAGGAGAATAGACAACCAAGAGTTATAAGCATACAATGCTAGCACAAAAGATATACATAACACAGGAACACAGGTGTTAGAAAGAAGGACGCACCTGGGATCCTTGCAATAATAGTATAAATAAAGAGAGAGCGAATCAAGAACATGGTGGTATACTGGTAACCTTAAGTATGAAGGTAAAGAAGGAAAGAAATCCAACACAATCAACTAAAAGCAATAAAAGATAATGAAAACACACTAAACACCAGTTCAGAAGATAAGCATGAACCGGGGTTCATCTCACAATTTACAATCTAGAATGGAATAACTAAACCACCACAACCAAGAGTTCTACACAGAATCAAGATAAGGAACAAAGTTCGATAAATCACAACCACTCAGGAGGACGCCCGACGGAGCCTCAAAGATATAGGACTCACTAGCCCCTCAATACTCAGGCCCAAAACTCGGAGCCTAAACATGCTAAAACTTACCAATTCATAAGGACCAAGGACCATAACTAGATTTATTAAATGAAATGTGTAATATAATCTACCTACATCCACAACGGCCGCCCTTAAAACTGAGGAACGCAATCAAGTTAAAATAAACCCTTCGTCCACCCATACAACCAGAGCGTACACTGAACACACAACAAACAAGTGTGGAATCCGAGTGAAATATGCATGATGATGTGATATGATGAATGTGTAACCAAGTGTGATCGCAGTGTTGTATTTTACCCACTCCGGTTCCCCAAAGGTCCAATAAAGGCGGGATCCATGAAAGAACATTTCCCGAGTACCTCTCCTCTACCGTACATCCCCTCTCTGGTAACCATCGGCCTTTAGCACTTGCTCTTGAATGGTAGGGTCCATGGAGGTCTACTCGTAGACCACATACTAACACGAAAATCAATATATCTCAATAATCAGGATCTCGTAGTACGTGCTCGGATTCGATTCGAGTCTAATTCAGTAGTAATCTCAATATCCCCCATCAAGGGTGCCTGTAGCATATCCGGGGCTAAAGCAGTAGTGATGTCTCAATAATCCTCATCGAGGGTGCCACGAGCGTATCCGGGTGTAAAACAGAAATCAAGTATCAAAATCGCTAAACAGGGTGCCCGGCTTGTATCCAGGTCTAAATCCATAGAAAACAATATCTATCGCCATGGCCCAGCCGAGCCTAGTATCATAATGAAGACCAGTAATCAAATCATCGTAATCTCCCCTTTACTCCAAGAGGTTTCGTAAAAGTCACTTTAAAAGTCCTTTCCAAGTCATTTACCAAAAACGAGCCCTCGAGGCCATGCAAAGTTTAGAAAATCAATTATAGTAGGCCCAAAGCCAAATTAGTAGTATAATGTTAAGGGAAAACCTTTTCCTGTATAATATGCTCACAAATAATAAAGTAGCCCAAAATGGCTCACAAACAATTCCTATGGCCCCTACACAGGCTCAGCAGCTCTACAACAATCATAACTAGCCTAGAAGGATATCTCTATGTCTGAGACTCACGGATATTATCATATAACCCACCATCTATGTTCCGGAGTAAAAACAAGGTCACACAGGACCACAAGGGTAATATACAATACTGATACAAATACTACAATCAAAGTATGAAATAAACGGATAGAAAGGCGGATAGGGTCTGGGGTACCAACCTATAACAACCCACCCAAGGATACTAATTAATGCAGTTATAGCCTATATACGCATAGTCTAGGTAGGTAAAACCATAACCTACCCGTCATCCTATGACTAGCTGCAGGAATGACATTTTCGATGCTCAAACTGCTCTGGGAAGCTCCAATCTATGGAAATAACTATTAACACAATAATCTACATATAATAACAAGTCTAATGATACCCATAATGCTATAGAAATAGCTGGTTTAAAATTTAGGTCACCGACAGGCCCGTGGGTCCCGCAACCCAAAACCAAAATCGGAAGAGTGCACTATGATCACCACACTCCTAAATGTGCATGCTCAGAGTAAGAAGAAATTTAACCAGGGGAAATGGCTCAAAATAGCCAGCCTCTTCTAGAACAAATTAAGAATCAAAGGGGATCAATTTAACAGATTTAAGTGGATAAAACTCACCAATAATGACGGAGGAACAATCAAGGCTAAGTCACCCCAACACCAAGAATTTAGTCAAAATAGTGCTTAGACGAGATTGGCCATTATCAATGGAGAAATTGGTTTTTAGAGTGAAGAAGATGAAGTTGGGGACTTATATACTGCCCAGGGGTCCTTCATCGCGATCGCGAAGAGACCCCTTGTGGTCGCAAGGACTAAGCTGGCTAGACCAACGTGATCGTGAGGACTAGCCACACAGTTGTGAAGCTTGTGGGATTGATTTCAAAGGTAGTTGGGATGATCACTTACCTCTTATCGAGTTTTCCTACAACAATAGCTTCCATTCTAGCATCCAGATGGCTCTTTATGAGGCAATTTATGGGTAAAGGTGTAGATCTCCTATTGGTTGGATTGAGGTAGGTGAGGCATCTTTGATTGGTCCATATTTAGTTCATGAGACTATGGAGAAGGTTCAGATCATTAGGGAGAGGTTGAAGACCGCTCAGATCAACAGAAATCATATGCAGATGTGAGAAGAAGAGAATTGGAGTTTGAGGTTGATGAATGGGTATTTCTAAAAGTGTCACCCATGAAGGGTGTGATGAGATTTTGAAAGAAAGGGAAGCTTAGTCCCATCTATATAGGTCCTTATCGGATTCTTAGGAGAGTTGGTAGTGTTTCTTATGAGTTGGATTTTCAATCATATTTAGAAGCGGTTCATCGGGTTTTCCATGTTTCCTTATTGAAAAAGTGTGTTGGTGATCCGACCATGATTGTTCCTTTGGTATATGTGACTGTAAATGATAGCCTTACTTATTAGGAAGTTCCCGTGGAGATTTTTGATCATCAGATTCAGAGGTTGAGAAACAAAGAGTTGCTTCAGTGAAGGTCCTTTGATGAAATCAACTAGTTGAGGGAGCTACTTGGAAAGCAAAAACAACCATGGAAGCCAAGTACCCTCATAACTTTCCTTCCGATTTAGTTTCAGCTTGAG
Organism: Jaltomata sinuosa; assembly: GCA_003996215.1. Classification (NCBI taxonomy): domain Eukaryota; kingdom Viridiplantae; phylum Streptophyta; class Magnoliopsida; order Solanales; family Solanaceae; genus Jaltomata; species Jaltomata sinuosa. Next base: position 9,718 of record QJPP01003996.1, on the reverse strand, counting down.
GTAATAGTTTCCTCCTTAGTATGCCCCGATTCTACTCTACTTGTTTCTCTCATGATCCTAGCATACATTCATGTTTTTCGAAGTTAGTTCAATCATGTTTTAAGTTAAAAAGCTCAATTTTCATATTTGCCCTTGAGTTTCATGTTTTGTTGCTTGGTTGGGCTGTTCCTCTCAAATTTTGCTTGCTTAGCCTTCATTCAAGGACGAATGATCCCAAGGGGGAGATATTGTATCACCCTTGAATTTGATTCAGCTGTTAAACTTAGAATCTCTAAAAAAAATTAATTTCCAGGAATTACAAGTCTAAACTACGGACCGTGGTTGGAACCATGAGTCGTAGAATGAACCCGAGGTTTAAGTCTGGAGGATCAACCTCTGGTATCAAAACCACGAGTGGATTGTACGAACTATAGTTTATTCTATGGACCATCCTATTTACTCATAGAATAAAACCTAGGGACTGACTATTTCCTCAAGAACCACGAGTGGGTTCTACGGACCATATTGTTCACTCATAGAACTTGATCTAAGGTTTGCCTATTTCTCCAAGAACAACGAATTGGTCTATGGACCATAGTTTGAAATATGGTAAATACTATTGACTCTTCGAACATATTATAAAGTTGATCATTTAGGCCAGAACCATGAGTGGAAACCACAAGTCGTGGATCAGTCTACGGCTCATGGATTGCACCCGTGATTCCTGAATTCAAAATTTTTAACAACTTTTCTCTAATTAAATCCAAGGGGTATTTTTATATTTACCCACCCTTTTTACTCTTAAGTGAGATCATTTTGGCCACTTTTAGTAGGGTTTCTACCCTTATTATCCTAAGTCTTTAATTATTCCTCATTCATCTACCAAAAGAAGAAAAGAACTTCTTCAAGCTCCAAGTTCAAGCCTCCATTTCTTTTCACCTTAGATCAAGCAAGCTTCAATAAGGTATGTGGGTATTCAATATTAGATTCCCTTCATCCTTATGCCTAAAACACATGACTTTTGCTTTGATTTATGAATTTATGAAATTAGGGTTCTTATCCAAATTGAGGAAAACTTAAGGGTTCAGTTTTAAAGCTTCAATTCACGGTTTCTTATTACTTATCTATGATTTATTTGAGGATCCTTAGTTGATTTCAAAAGCCCATGCATTAAAGATGATTTTTAGCATGATTCCATTGAATTTCATAATTTCAAGTGAAAATTGGCATGTTTAAATAACATGGCTTTATGTATTTATGAAAGTGCATGCATAATTCCTAAAGTTATGAATTTAGAAAGAAAAGTATGTTTTGAATTATGGTTATGCTAAGTTTTTATGGATTTTGAAGTATGAATTACATAACATTAGATATGTCCCTATGTTTTATGAAAGGTTGGGCATCTAGATATGCCTACCTAAGCCATGTGAATTGCATGGTATTAGATATACCCTTATGATTTTCAAACAAATTTGGCATTAGATATGTCACAAGTAGATGTGAGCAATATGTATATGTTTTGGGAGTAGTATTTAGAACTGAGTTGGACTAGGGTTTAGCGTACCCTTAAGTCCCAAAATTACGTTGCCACTATAGGTTGCCCTCTGTGGCTTATGACAGGATCCTGATAGATAAGGTTTTAACCTTGGCCGGTCTGGACACCCTTTTTTCAGTGTGGGTGTATGACACTGGACTCCATGTAGCTCATCATGATTTATGTCGGTTAAGAGAAACTCCCGTATGAATGTTTTTAAGTCTTATGCTTTGATATCTCTTACAATATTCTTAAATTATGATATTTCTTATGAATTCTCAACTGATGCGTGAATTCAGTCTTAATTATGTTTCAAGCATGTTTTACCCTATTTATGTATATCTCACATACTCAGTACATCCTATAGTACTGATGCATATATTGCTCTGCATCCTCTTGATGATACAGAGTCAGGTTCCTTCCCTCCTACTCGTGGATAGATGTTGTCAGTTTTCCAGATTTTGTTAGTGAGTCCTCATCATTTGGGGACCTTAGCTATGCTAGTTACTTTCATGTTCTTTCTTTGGATTTCTGAGTTAGTAAGGGTGTTGTCCCATCAACTCTTTATGAAAGTTTAGAGGCTTTCAGACATAGATAATATTCTGGTCTCTTTTGGATTATGTTTCATCTTGACTTTATCATTTATGGATTGGGTTGCCTAGTTTCCTATTTATGCTTCAGCTATATTTTTTATGATTATATGAGTTATGCTATGACCAAGGATTAACTTGGAATACTTGCGGTCCAAGGTCCCATGTTACGTGTAGGGGGTAGCCTCGTGGCGTGACAATAGAAGTGGGAGGTGACAACCTTGAAATGACTTTAACTTTTGCTTGGTCTACTAGGATGCCCTTCTCTGATATTTTGTGACCAAGACAACACTTTCTTTCACCATGAAGTGACATTTTTCCCAATTAAGTAAGAAATTAGTCTCTTCACATCTTTTCAACACTTTAGTCAATTGAGCCAAAAAATCCTCAAAAGAATCCCAAATTACGGAAAAGTCATCTATGAATATTTCAATGGACTCCTCAACCATGTCAGAGAACATTGACATCATACACCTTTGCAGTGTGGCTAGAGCATTGCAAAGACCAAATGGCATTCTATTTAATACAAATGTACCAGAGGGGCAGGTGAATATAGAATTATCTTGATCTTCCGGGAGATGGAAATTTTGCTTATACCCAGAATACCCATCTATAAAGCAATAATAAGCCCGACCTTTGAGCTTATCAAGCATTTTATCGATGAAGGTTAAAGAAAAATGATCTCATTTGTTCCATAAATTCAACATATGGTAGTCCAGACACACTCTCCATCTGGTAACCTGTCTCACGATAATCAATTCATCATTATCATTTGGGACAATGGTTATAGCACCTTTTTGGCACATGTTATAGAAGACTCACCCGAGATCTATCTAAAATAATATACACCACACCAGCATCTAACCATTTAATTATCTCCTCACTACTAGAAAATAGGCCTACAGGAACAGATATGTTAGTAACCATTTTCAAACCATTGCTAAAAATAGTCTATTACAACGGTTATGATCGTTGCCAAAAGTTTTGGTAGCTATTGACACGGCTTAATCATATGAACGTTGCCATTTGAATATAACCATTGCAATAGGCCTACCTATAGCAATGGTTTAGTGAACCATTGCGGTAAATCTATCTATTATAACGGTTGTTTGAAGATTTTTATTTGTTGGAATGATTTATTAATCCACCACATTTCCCTCCTTTATTTTATCACCCGCCAATGGTAATATTTTTATTTTATTTTTTTACGATAATATTATTAATTAATTATACTTTAGTATGTATATAGTATTTATCAAATAGCAATCCAATTCAATTTCAGCCTTATTTATTTAAATTCTAGTCCAAATCACATTCAATTCAAGTCAATTATAACCAACTTAATTTTAAAGCCTCCTTTCAATCATGACCATTAATCAAATAAATCGGATGACTCTCACTAATTCTTCACCTTCTTCCCTATATACAAAAAACCCCAAACCCCAAAATCCCAATGACTTTTATACGCAACACACACCACCACCTCAAAATTCAATGCTCTCCGCCAGACCCATCGCCACCACTGATCCGGTGGAATCCTGTAATGACCCTTCTGATCATTTACGCGTGTTCTCCTTTCTTGTACCATTAGAGCTTGCCTTTAGAGGACCTATGTCATGTATGGCTTACTGGGACTGATAGTTCGATGCCCGGGCCGTTTGTTTGGTCTTTTTGTCCATTTCTATTTTTAGAGCTTTTAACTTTTGAAATCATTGACTTCAGTCAACATCCTTGGTGAACATACTCAAAATTTAATTCTGACAGTTCCATTAGATCCGGAGCATGGACTTTTGTCTAGTGGGACATTTGGTCGTGATCCGAAAGCTTTTTAGCTTAGAATTCTCTCTTGCTCTGTATTTTTAGGCTAGTTGGGCTTGTTTGGTTTACTTTGGTTAACATTTGGAGAAGACAGCTTCAGATGAAAATTCCATCAGTGTTGTTAGCTCAAGAATTTCAAGTTTAGGCTAGAGGGACCATTCGTTCAGGTCTCAAGGCTTCCGGACTTGTTTTCGGCCATTGGGTTTCATTTTGAAAATAGTTGGCTAAAGGTTGATTTTTGGCATGGGGACCACTTTTCATTAAATTGACCTCCGATAGGATATTCGTTGATTCCATTGGATTTTTAACGCGATTTATAGTTGAATAGCTTAGGTCATTTGTGTTCGCGGGACCCCAGATGCTTTCCCGGGGACCTTAAGTGTGAAAAATCTGCTCTTGACAGCTGGTTGTTGTCATGGGCCCTTTTGGTCATCGCGTTCGCGGAGGGGTGGCCGCGTTTTCAAAGAGTAATTTCCAGCCACCCTATTTTTGTTCTTCGCATTCGCGGAGGGCTGGCTGCATTCGTGAAGGCCATTTTCCACCCGCCATATTTTTGTTCTTCGCGTTCGCGGAGGGCTGGCGGCGTTCGCGAAGGTTATTTTCTAGCAGCTATTTAAGCTGAGCCCTTCGTTTTTCCAGCCTTTATTTCTCAACTCCCACACCTCTTAGACACCTAAAACACTCCCTAAACTAATCCAAATCATTTCCTAGCTTCAGGAAATCGTTGTTCTTTGATAATCCGTGGTTCCTCGTCAATTGGTAAGTCTCCTTCCCCGACCCTTTCTTCTCTTGCTTTCTATAAATCTTCCATTGTTGTTTATTTCCAAAGAGTGGGATTCTTGAAGAATCTGCCCGTTTATGATTTGCATGATCGTGGACTCACTCAATCTACCTCCTTGGCGTAATTCTCGCATTTTGGTAAGCTTCCTTGCCCAATTTCCGAATTTATTTCTTGAAAATTCCTCTTTTATTTCTTGGCTTGAGCGGGCTGTTTTGAGGCCCAATTGTTGTCCATTTCCACTCAAATATTGAGCATGTTCTCCCATGATGGTAAGGAACATGTGTGTATTTTTCGTTTCCGATTTCAGATTGTGGGGCCCACGTGCCCGTTTGTGACCTGGATTTCGACCCGGTTATGTTTATGGGATTATTGTCAAGACCTGATTTCTCAGGTCATGATGCGCCTACAACCCCCCAGTAGGCGAACCAATTTTCGTAGCCATAAATGATTAGTAATGGGATACTACCTAACCGATACACACAATAAACAGAAATAAGAGGAAGCAAAATATAAAGATAAGACAAAGCGGAAGCAATAACCCAAATATATACAAAAAGAAACTACACCAACCCCAAGACTTCGTATCGACAGTACATAAGCTTTTAAATAGAATACAAGTGCTAGAAGTAATAAAATGACAAGTACGACTGTCTCCGAATACAGAAATAGTAACAGTACAAAAGATGAGATATGGTCAAGCCCCGACTGCCAGGGGCTCACCATAGTATCGAATGTATAAAAGCTGCACGAGTTTCCAACACGATAAACGGCAAAAGCTCAACTAATATCTGCACCAGAATGATGCAGAAGTGTAGTATGAGCAACAAGACAACAGCTACTTAGTAGGCATCATCGGCCGACTGAGCGCATATAAGATATAAAAACAGTAAGTAGCAGATAGCAAGAAAGTAGTCACCAAAGCAATAGAAAATGCACAAGGAACTAGCACGGAGAATAGACAACCAAGAGTTATAAGCATATTATGTTAGCATAGAAGATATACATAACACAGGATTACAAGTATAAGAAAGAAGGACGCACCTAGGATCCTTGCAACAATAGTATAAATAAAGAGAGAGAGAATCAGGAACATGGCGGTATACTGATAACCTTAAGTAAGAAGGTAAAGAAGGAAAGCAATCCAACACAATCAACTAAAAGCAATAAAAGATAACGAAAACACACTAAACACCAATTCAGAAGATAAGCATGAACCGGGGTTCATCTCACAACTTACAACCTAGAATGGAATAACTAAACCTCCAAAACCAAGAGTTCTACTCAGAATCAAGATAAGGAACAATGTTCGATAAATCACCACCGCTCAGAAGGACGTATAACGGAGCCTCAAAGATATAGGATTCACTAGCCCCTCAATACTCAAGCCCAATACTCAGAGCCTAAACATGCTAAAACTTACCAATTCATAAGGACCAAGGACCATAACTAGCTCTATGGAATGACAGGAGTAATATAATCTACCTGCAGCCCCAACGGCCGCCCATACAATCGAGGAATGCAATCAACTTAAAACAAACCCTCCGGCCACCTCTACAACCGGAGCGTACACTGAACACACAGCAAACAAGGGTGGAATCCGAGTGAAATATGCATGACGATGTTATATGATGAATGTGTAACCAAGTGTGATCGTAGTGTTGTATGTTACCCACTCCGATTCCCCAAAGGTTCAATAAAGGCGGGATCCATGGAAGGACATTTCCCGAGTACCTCTCCTATGCCGTACATCCCCTCTCTCTGGTCACCATCGGCCTGTAGCACTTGGTCTTGAATGGTAGCATCCATGGAGGTCTACGTAGACCACATACTAACACGAAACTCAATATATCTCAATAATCAGCATCTCATAGTACGTGCTCAGATTCGATTCAAGTTTAAATTAGTAGTAATTTCAATAACCCCCATCAAGGGTGCCTGGAGCATATTCGGGGCTAAAGCAGTAGTGATGTCTCAATAACCCTCATCGAGGGTGCCCAGCGGGTATCCGGGTGTAAAACAAAAATCAATTATCAAAATCGCGAAACAGGGTGTCCGGTTTGTATCCAGGTCTAAATCCATAGAAAATAATGTCTATCGCCATGGCCCAACCGAGCCTAGTATCAGAATGAAGACCAGTAATCAAATCATCGTAATCTCCCCTTTACTCCAAGAGGTTTTTTAAAAGTCCTTTCCAAGTCATGTACCAAAAATGGGCCCTCAAGGCCATGCAAAGTTTAGAAAATCAATTATACTAGGCCTGAAGCCAAATCAGTAGTATAATGTGCAGGGAAAACCTTTTCATGTATGATACGCTCACAAACATTAGAGTAGCCCAAAATGTCTCACAAATAATTCCTATCAGCCCTTCACAGGATCAAAGCTCTACAACAGTCATAACCAGCCTAAAAGGATATCTCTATGTCCGAGACTCATGGAAATTACCAAATAACCCACCATCTATGTTCCAGAGTAAAAATAAGGCCATACAGGACCACAAGGGTAATATACAATATTAATACGAATACTACAATCAACATATGAAATAAACGGACAGAAAAGGCAGACAAGGTATGGGGTACCAACCTATAACAACCCACCCAAGGATACTAATTAATGTAGTTATAGCCTATATACACAGAGTCTAGGTAGGTAAAGCCATAACCTACCCGTCATCCAATGACTAGCTGCGGGAACGGCGTTATCGAGGGTCGAACTACTCCGAGAAGCTCCAATCTATAGAAATCACTATCAACACAATAATCTACATATCACAACAAGTCTAACGATACCCATAATGCTATAGAAATAGTTGGTTCAAAATTTGGGTGACCGGCAGGCCCGTGGCCCCCGCAACCTGAAACCAAAAATGGATGAGCGCACCATGATCACCACACTCCTAAATGTGCATGCTCAGAGTAAGAAGAAATTTAACCAGGGGAAATGGCTAAAAATAGCCAGCCACTTCAAGAACAAATTAAGAATCAAAGGGGAACAGTTTAACAGATTTATGCGGATAAAACTCACCAATAATGATGGAGGAACAATCAAGGCTAAGAAATTTGCACCCTAACACCGAGAATTGAGTCAAAACAGTGCTTAGACAAGCTTGGAGCCATTATCAATGGAGAAATTGGTTTTTAGAGTGAAGAAGAAGAAGTTGGGGACTTATATACTGCCCAGGGGTCCTTTATTGCGATCGCGAAAGGACCCCTAGCGGTCGAGAGGACCAAGCCTGCTAGACCATCGCGATCATGAGGACTAGACACGCGGTCGTGAAGAACAATGGGGAGAAATATTCATCGCAGTCTTGACAAGGGACATCACGATCTCGAATAGCAAGGAACCAGGCACTTTATCGCGATCACGAGGAAAAGGGATCACGATCGCGATTAAGGCTTGACGCCTACCCTGTAACAAGAAAATCTCCAACTTTTGAAAAACTGAATGGGGAACTTCGGGCACAATCGGAACCCGATACTCAAAAAACAATAGTGCTATTAGAGCGGAAACAACATTCCAGACTCAACGGAATCGACAAAATTTCCATACGAGGTCATCTCAGAGAAATGTTGACCCAAGTCAACACTAACCAACTCCAACCAAACATCTAAAATAAGCCTGGATCACTCGAGACTTGAACCAACCAAGTTCCAAAAGCAAACTTGGCATTTTAGAGCTAACAACACTGACAGAATTTCCATTTGAGGCCGTCTTCTCCAAATATTGACCAAAGTCAACCAAACAAGCCCAACTAGCCTGAAAGTGCAGAACGAGAGAGAATTCCAAGCTGAAAAGCTCCCGAATCAAGACCAAAGGTCCCTTTAGACCAATGTCAACGCTTTAGAGCTAATGGAACTATCGAAATTTGATTCCGAGAACGTTCACCAAGAATGTTGAGTGAAGTCAACAATTTTAAAAGCATAAACATCTAAAACAAGCAACGACCAAAAAGACCAAACCGACGGCCCGGGAACTGAACTCCCTATCCCAGCAAGCCATAAATGACTTGGGGCCACTACAGGCAAGATCTAATGGTACAAGAAAGATGAACACATGTAAATGACCAGGAGGGTCATTACATCATCCACTACTAAAAAGACTTTCGTCCCCAAAAGTCAGGAAAGAAGGAAATACAAGGGATTAAAGGGACAATAGATATGAAGCCCGCACTACTCTCTCAGACAACCCAGGGTATTCTCCTTGATCGGATGGCACCCAAAAAAATGAAACCACGAAAAGCAACCAAGCTTAAAACTCATACAATCAAAGCCAGAATCCAAACTCAAACTCCAAACACCAAGGGTATGCCAACACAAACTGATCCTCTAGAATCTCAACCAGTAGGCACCGACACAACACCAAAACCAGAGAGGCAAGGTGACCAACACACCAAACTTGAATCTTTGAAACCACAACCAAGTTTATCAGAAAAGCCAATAACAAAAAATCTAACTCATGAACCCGCTGATACGTAAAAACCCTATTATTCTGAACTGAACCCTTTTTCACCATGAACAGGAAGCTTAATATAAGTCGAACACTTAAACCACTATCGAAGCATCAACCGACACATTAGAGATCCATAGTTCCTGCTTATATTCTATCACGAACGAAGTCACCCTTTTTACTCAAACTCTTTCCAAGCCCAGCTATAGTCTACTAGCCTTTATCATCCAAGATAACAACCCGTAGCATATCATCAAAAACTGGAGTTACCTGTCCTGACTGACCATCAACCAATGAGCGAACACTTTTGCTAACATCAAACTCTATAATTAAACCTAACTGAACCAACCATCTGAACTCGACTGAAGTCCGCACACCCAAGTTAGGAAAGACATATATGAATACCTTGTGTTGATAGAGAACTTCCAAACTGTAGAGTGAAGCCAACCCTGTTGAACCGTGCTAAGTATGAATCAATTGGAAGCGAATGAACCAGAGCAACCTACCCAAAAGACCCAAAAAAAACCAAGCTACTGCAAGGAGTGTGGTAAGCCTACCACGAAACTCGTA